>JAPMOR010071862.1:216977-250076 GCA_026543865.1 Argiope aurantia
TATATATATATATATATATATATATATATATATATATATATATATTAGTAATAACTTTGAAACTTTAAAAGTAGCTGTAATGAATTTCATCTATACTTGTGTATCAACCACATGCCAGTAATTTATCACATAAATGTTAAAGATGTCTTATTTATTGCAATTAGTGATAAATTGCAAAAAAATAAATATACCATATTAAAATTTAATTATATTGGCCAATGACAAGCAGTTAAACCTTAAGTTTGCTGTAGAATGCAGTATTGTCTAAAATTCAACAACAGAAAGCAGTTCATGCATAAGTTCTATTCCACCATAGATCTCATTTCCCCCCATAACAAGAAAAATGGAAAGACAATACTTTACAAGAATCAAATTGAAATAAAATTTATTTTTGCAATTTTTTTGTTCCTTAATAAAATTACTACTTGAAGTTGCAATGCCATGATGCATACTCCATTTTATATAAAGTGGGGGGAGGCTTATTTATAAATAAAGCAATTGACGTAAAATTAAGAATTGATTTTAAATTTATTTCATTGAATTCAGTTTTAAAATGAAAAAAATAAAAGTAGGGAACAAATTGTTGATAATCAAATTTCTTTTTTTTTTTTTAAAAAATAAGATTAAAATCATTAATTTTTGCATATGAATTTTTAACCAATTCCAAAATTTAGTTAACCGAATAATTTTTATTTTGATACAAGAACTGAACTAGTACGATTTAAAAATACTTTAAAGTTAGTGTTTACTTACCTCAAATTAGATGATAAATCATTTAACAAATCAATATAATTTTTATCAAAACCATTAGCTATGTAATATTTTATAATCTTTAAGCCCTCTTTTAGATGTGTACTTTTTATAGGCTTTTGACGAATGAAATGGAATACAGACTTCATTATCTGGAAGGAAAAAAATAATAAATATTTAAATCCTCCTTTACAAATGGCAGTGCAGAAGGAAGAAAAAAAACTGATTTTCTACTAATATGCTGCTAAATATAATGAAATGTGGAAATTTCTGAATACATTTAAAACTACACACAAAAGCATGACAGAAACAAAATGTCAGCACTACTTTATAACCCATCTAAAAAAGATGAATAAGTTTCAATATGAAATTCTATGTTTAGCTTATTCAAAAATACATAATTTCATGCAATGCATAGAATGAAATTATGTATTGTTGGATTGTGATGATATGCTATTATTGCACACTGTATGTAGGATTTTGGAATTAATGATTGCTTTGATATATTACTTCAATTCCTTGAAATTAACATAAAGCATTCAACAAGCATTTTCACATAAAATCTTATATGAAAAGCAGTAATAGAAGAGAAAAAGCAGAAACTTCACTACCAATAGCTATATTATGAATTACACTTAAAATTGTTAAGACATACACCATTACACCATAAGGTGTCTATTGGACTGTTGAAAAAAATTATATAGCAAAGCAAAATTTGAAACTCAATTGGGGAGGGGGAAAAAATATTTTTCTTTTTATATGATTTTATATCATGTTCAATTATTCTAAGAAGCTTATGCAAGCAATGGTTTAGCAAACATTTTAAATTTTTTAATCTTTAAAAATTTGTCAATATAATAGGATTAACATACGAGAATCCTTCTGATTTGTATATTTTAAATTTTTCCGAAATGTCCTTCAGATTATAGTTGTTTGATATTAACATCTTACTATTCAAAATAATTATATCATTTGAGTATTATTAGTGTTCTTTGTTATACAAAGAATAAGATTGCCATAAAAACACAGCAGCTTATTTTATATGATATCGAATGGGGTATATAATTGAAATTAATGGATAAAATACCAATATTTTATCTTTTATAAGAATGCACAAAAGATAAAACAGATTTAATTATATTATTTTTCAGTATTTCAAAATTTTTAGTACTGAAAACCCAACAAATCTCGATTAAGCACATAAATTTTAGGATCATATAATCATGAATTTCACATCATAAAAATTTAATTCAAATTAAAACAGATATAAAAAAGTATCATATCATTAGAATTAAGCAGACATTATAAGCTTGATATTAAATAATATTATCATTAAGAAAGGTAAGAAAAACTACATAATATATTAAATATACAAATATTTAATGAAAATAATTAAATAATAAATGTAATGAGAGATATAACAATATGCAGTTTCATTACTTTTTGAATAACAAGATGCCTTATATAAAAACTTAAAACTTTTGATGAAAATAATCTTTGTAATAAAAAAAAAGTCTTAATATTTTAAGATGTACAATAAATAATGAACTAAAACTTTTAAGTGATTTAAAACACTTAAAAGATTAAAACACAAAGATTAAACACAAAAGATTAAATTAGTTACAAAATATTTTAATTAGTCAAACATTTTGCATATATGTTTACATAGTCTTTATTGAAAAGTGAACACTTACTCTGTCTACATGCAATGGTACAGCATAATTATTTTTTAAATTGAGTTTCAAAGCAGGTGAAGATGTTAAGGGTTCATACTTAAGCTACAAAAAGACATATATACAATAAAATAAATCAGATAATGAATATAATTTTTCATAATAAAAATTTAATATTTTAATTAACAGACTGCTGAATAATTTCTTAGTATTTTCTTTTTCTTTTTTTATAATGAGAATTCATTTTGAATATTCAAACAACACAAATTTAGGTGGTCAAGATTGGAAAATGCTCATCATTTAATTATTCTGATGTAATTTAACAGCTTTTATAATATAAATTTTATTACTTTTAAGTTTAAATTTCATAAACAAAATTTTTAATAACATTTAATGGCAGTATAGAATATTGGATAAAAACAGAAGAAAAAAAAAAGAAAGAAAGGTAAATGAAAAAGAAATTTGGTTCATAGCAGTAAAAAACCTATTTTCAAAATACTTATATTCCCACTGTGAAGTAACATCAGGAGTGCTATTTCAGAATGTAATTTTGAGCCCATGATTAAATTACAAGATCGATAATAAAAATGCAACCATTTCTATACAACAAAAAAACAATGTTTGATATATGGTGGATTTAATGTGTACTAGGTTTGTTTTATATATAAAGTTCAGACTGCCAAAAGACTTGCAAACTACAATAGGATATATACTTCTTGTGGCTAACAATAAGAAGTAATTAAAACAGTAAAAAATGCTTGCTTGCTATTTTAGCAAAATTTAATCATTGCAGCAATATGTATATTTATGTGGTAAAGTTCAATTGAATAAAAACTAAATTAAATTAATTTTTAATAAAATATATTAATATTTTAAGTACATTGATTTATATTACCTAACGCAGAGAAAGTCAAAATTAATAGCTTAGGAAGATTTTTACAGCCCAGGAAGAGTTTTACTAGCATTACTGAACTAAATTCTTTCAATAAAAATTAAAACACAAGCTAACCAATTTATATGAAATTGAATCATTAAATGATAAGCATCAGAATACATGCCAATTAGAATCAAAATTAATCAATAAAATTCACATAAATCCAAAGGAAACAGAACACAATCATCTTGAAAAAAATATTACAATACATAAAAATATGAATATTACTTTTATTTAATGGGGATAAGAGTAAACATAAGATAATATACTGACAAATGTTGAATAGATTTAATTTACCTTAATTTTGATATCAATTGCATATTATGTTAAAATTTATTTTCTAGGATTCCATTATTAAAATTCAGTTATTTTTTAAACGGTTATTATGATTAAGTAAATAAAAAAACCATCATCTGTAAAAAACAATTGAATACATCTACTTGAAATATTATCAAAAAATTTATTTTAAAAAGTTTACAATAAATTGTCAGAATTTTTTTTCTTGAAGGATACATATGAATAATTCAAATTAGAATATATATATATATATATATAATGAATGGAACTGATCAAAATGACATGAAAATTAATGCAAATTAATGCATACGAGGACATTATTAGTGTAAATGAGTTAAAAACTTACCTTTTTCATTTATATATGATAATCAAAATAAGACTATAAAGGAAACAATAAATACAACAGGGTTGCCACAGAAATCTGGGGGAAAAATTCCCTATGTTTTTCCTCTGCATATATTTCACGATACAAAGAAATGCCAAAATAGCACTCATGTGCTGCTTATAACGGAATATGTTTTAACAGATTCAACGCTACCGACAACTCCATGAAAAGGCAAATATCAATTCTTCCGGCTGTTGACATTTTTCTTTATTAAAAAATAAATGAAAAAAGTAAAGGTATTCTTCAGATATGTATGAGAAAATTCAACCTATTTAAAATGGCATAAAACAGACAAATTTTAGCTTACAGAAACCTGTAATTGGAAGTATCTGAAAGACGAGATATTTCGTCGATTGGGTTGAAAGTGTTAAGGAGTGGAAAAAATAAGAAAAGGAAGCAACAATTTAACATTATTCAAAATAATAGCATATTAAAGGATTTATATTTATATACATAAATTTTTTTTCTCCTCTTTATTTGTTATCTATAATTTAACAAGATAAAATTTATGTATCGGGGGGGGGGGATATATTACCTCTCGTAAATCACACAATTAAGGATTTGGTAGATAAAATAAAATTATTTTTTCACATCATGATACAAATCATTTAATGATTACTTAATATAAGATATTATATATCAAGGTTACTTTTAAAAAAAATTATTTATTCAAGTATTAGGGCACTAATTTCAGAAGATTTTTCAGCCATCAATTTTATGGTGCTAATGGACCTAATCCATAAGAAATAAGGTACTACATTTTTGTATGGTCTAACATACAGAAAGAAAAAAAAATTATAAAGTAAATTAACTTTAAAAAAATTATTTACTTATTTTTGTCAATTCATGTATTTGGGCATCAACTTCTATAGATTTTTCAGCAATCAGTTTCATATAGCTAATAAGGTACACCTTATGTGTACGGCTAATATATATTGTTTTAGCCATTTCACTTTCAGTTAACATATGTAAAAAATATTTTCAATATATCATTGAATGCATTAAAAGACGAATGTGACAAGTTTTAATACCCAAAAAATTCGATTTTACATTACTGTTTTTCAGTTCGAAGTCGGTTTATTTTCGGACGTTTTCAGTATATATCTTCTCAGAAAGCGGGCTGCACGCGGTAATTCTCGAACCCAATCAGTAAACTCAGGATTGATTTTTTTTAATCCTTCCAATTCATATTAAATACGAACCTTGAACAGCTCATTGTTTTAAAAAATTCTCTAATCTAGTTTGAATAAGCTCACGGTTTCTCAAATAATAAACAAACCACTCATTAAATTCAAGTATGGTAGACTAAATACCATCGTGCTGCTGCCTCAGATTGAATATTACTAATCCCACCAGAGAAATGTATTCGATTCTTTCATGCAGTTACAGCAGCTGAAGTTTCGTGCTCGATCATTAGCTGCACTTAGGGAATCTAATGAAAAAAGAACAATTGTCTCGTAAATCAAAACTGGAATGACCTATACAGAAAAAAAAGGGGGGGGATAGAAAATAGGCGAGTTTCCGCATTACACAACCGCGAATGGAATTGTTTCGTTTTTGGAAGCTATAACTTTTCATTTGTTGTAATCTTTATATATCAGCATTTTTTAGATGGAAAACAACAACTAAGAAACTTAAAATTCCCTGTATTTTCCCTGTTATGAAATTCTTCAAATTTCCCTGCATTTTTTCGGGTTTTTTTTAAAGACGATTTTTAAGTCTCCTGTGTTTTTACAGGTTTTCTCGGTGACGTAACAACCCTGATACAATCACTTGTATTTAAAATTGTAACGTAACCACGGGTAACTTATCTTTTTTTCATTTTCATATGATAATCAAAATAAAACTATAAAGCTGAATTAATAAATACAGTTATTAGAATTTAACGCTTTTCATTTAAAATGATACATTATCATAGTAATAAAAACTATCCCATTTACTCTCATATTAATAATATTGCTTAGAATGAATTCAGACAGATGTTAACCCCAAACAATTATTTAGCCCTTCAACATCTTAAATGTAAGCAAGGCAATAGTACAAAAACAAAAAATAAAATAATCCAAAGAGGAAAAATGAATTAAATCTTTTTCTTAATATCCCTTAGCCATTATGTTGATTAGATAAATGCACTTCAGATTCAACGTACCAAATGAAGACAGACTTTTCAAAACTAATTAACAGTAAATGAATTAATGAATACAATGTTTCCCAAGTGTTCACATATTGTTTTAAAGAAATGTTGCTCTATCCATTATTAGAAATCAACACTTCAGAATGCGAATTTCTTAAAGTAATATCTATAACTTTTCTTCAACAATACTTCATTCAATATTTTAAGAGAATACACAATTCCACCCCCACCTCGAAAATCAATAATTAAAAAGAAACAAATTTATTTCATAAAAATCTTTGTATACTTTAAAGGAATTTAAACATATTAATAAATATAATGTTTTGGTCAATCAGGGTGTGTAGTGTGAAATGGATGCAAAAATTAAGCACTTTCGTACATGCATAAATACATAAACTTAAGAAATTTCTACTCAAAGGATTTTTTCCTTTGTCTTATAATAAATTATAGTTTTTAGAGAAATTTTTTTTAAATATCTATTTTTAAATTTTAATCTTTGATTAAAACCAACTTCTTAAATTTTAATCTATGTTTATATGTTTAATTCAGCCACATCTTTTATTTAAATTGGCAACATTATCTTCAGCAATAATTAATACAAAAGAACCCTGAAAATGTGAATTAAGAGCAAATTGAATAAAATCAATATATGTCATAAACATTAAAGATTCAAATAATTGGTAAATTCGACAAAAAATGGGTTTATAAAATTATTTTCACAAGACATCAGGCAAAAAAAATTTATGCTAATTACACAAAAAAAACTATAATCAATTAATACTAGTTCAGAAAATTTAATTTATTAATACTATATAATGCTGACAGATTTTTTTATCAGAATAAATTTAAATTTATGTTACATTTTTTTTAAAAAAATCAAAAAATATAAATAACTATTACGTCTTAATTTTTAATTTTTTATGTGTACAATTTAAAAAAATTTACACACAAAAAGTAAATGACTGTCCCCCCTCCCCCCCCAATTTTTAAAATATTTAACTCAAATTTTAAATTTAAAAATGACAAACATCTGACAGTATTATTTTGTATTAATAAATTAAATTAAGTAATACATACAGCTTTCATTTTAACGGTATTTTATTTAAAAAAATTGATTATATAAGACATTTCTATTCATATAAATATTTATATGAATAGAAATAATAGAAACAAGAACACTATTATTACAGATAATTAGGTAGATAGCTTCGATTCTAGATTCAGTAACTAGATTTCAGTTCGCTAGGAGTGAAAAATCCTTTGCTTCATTAGCTTTTTATGAATGTTCTTTAATTTTTACAGTGTATAGTATATGTGGGTTGCTGAATATACTCAAGGGAAAGTCAGTAGCATTAATTTTCTATTTTCCGTAGTCGTTTAAAAGATCGCTCAAAACAACATATGAATGAGAATGGTGATTGAATAAGTAATGACTTCATAGTAATCAGAATAAAAGTAGTTAAATATCATAAATATCTTTCATGTATGCTTTTAGAACAACTTCTCCCACCTCTGAAGTATATATTTCTTTTACGCGCCATACTGTATTCTTATTTTTCGTCGAGTGGTGCTAATCTGCCTAGTTATTAAGAACACACAAAGAGCTGAACATAAAGTTACCACGCATAACTAAAATAAATTATTCATTCTTTAGAACACTAATTGTAAAAGAAGTTCAAACTTTTTTCGAGTTGCAACCAGTTCGGCATATTTTATATTTCGCTCTTTCGGAATAGCCATTCCATAGAGCTGAGATACTGATAGAGGGAGTGTAACCCTACTTTGGTGTAGGACAAGATAAAATCAAGTGACATGTAGACAGAATTTGTGTTCACTATAACCGCATTCTCCGTACCCCATTATATTTCAATTGCAGATTTTTTCTCGCTTTTAATTGTTGGATTTTAAAACTTATTTACGCCATGGTTAACTATTGTTGTGCAATTGGATGCAAAGAAAAAGCTTCTAAGGATAGTTCTGTATCATTTCACAGGTATGTACAATAAACATATTCTGTTTATATCCATTTTAAGTCAATTTAAAATTTCGTAACCAGTGATTTTGGTGTTAAAACTGAATAATATTTCATAGTTTGGTTTAGTTATTATATTACATTTATTTAATTTGTTATTAAGTTTCATTTAAACTGATGTAACTGCATGATATTTTGTTACTTGCTTTATTTTAATCTCGAATGTGTTGCAAGTGCTTGGCTGCAAGCTTGGCGTGATTTTTTCTCGCCAATACAAGCGTTTACATAAAAACAACATTGGTAATGGTAAAAAAACACTATTGACCGATTAATAATTGTGTATTTATTTTAGTGCAAATAAAGTTTCTTATTATTTCCAATATGTTTTCTTTTTTATCATATATATTCGAATCGTATTATAAAGTAAAAGATATTAAATCATCATTGTGAATGAAATTGTGAAACTAAAACGTTTTATTGAAAATGTTATATAGTAAAATTTCATAAATGTGCTAGCAGTAATCGCATGATTTTATAAATTTTAATTAAGATCTAATAAGAAACTAGTGGATATTCTAAAGATAAAATATTAATGAAAGAAATGCTATCTTTGCAGATAAAAATTTTGTCTAAATGTTAACTTTATTAATAACTTGCGATATGCATATACCCTAAAATCACCGTTTTCGTAAAAATTTCGAATTTCCTTATTATTTTGTATTAAATCAACACATTTAAGATTCCAAAAATGATTCAGTTTTGTTTCTGCAGTAGTTAGAAGCAAAGTTACCGCCAACACTATAAATCAGAAGCAAAGTATTTAAAACTGATATTAACAAGAAGGCACGAGGTTTAAAATTGAGTCCGGAATGAGATTTTGTACAATGATAGTATACATTTAGAATGCTTATTAATGAAAATATTAAGACTCAATAGTCAACCTTAAAACTTTTAAATTAGCTTATATACTAATAATGTGTTAACCGAACGAGCGCTCGAGTAGTGTAGTGGTTAGGGCATTGGCGTACCATTCAGGAAACATGGATTCGATTCTGAACTAGTGTTTTTTCCCCCCTTTCTAAATTATTTCAAAATAATTTAACAGTTTTAATTAATATGTTTTTCATTTTTTATGCAAAAATAAATATTATTCAGAATATTCAAGAAAAAAAAAAAGACTTGGGTCACTATTATAATCTGCTTTTGCTATAAAAAGTTTTTTTTATCTGTATGAGATAATGATAAAAGTATTTAATCATGTAATGTAAAATTAAAAGATGTTTTTGGGTAAAGAAAAGAAATAAAATGTTTACTTAAAGAAGAAAAATATTCACTTTTAATTAATGCACAAAAAGGAAATAAAATGTTTACTTAAAGAAGAAAAATATTCACTTTTAATTAATGCACAAAAACAAAGTAAAAAAGTAAACATAATTTAAATCAATAAACTCGGCTACTGATGTAAAAAAGAAAACATTATTTTCGAAGCCAGTTTGCTTAGTTTTCAAAGAATGAATATTATATATATATATATAAATTATTTAGAAAATGTTAACCGGAAATGAAAACCGACAGGACCCAATGCCGGGAAACAAAACGCTGTGCGGCAGTTTTTGTGTATGCCAAGATTTGCGATATGGCGCCAAAAAAGGCCAGATTTGTCACAAGTCACATGGCTCATGTTGTGTACACTTGTTTAGACTAGAAGAAAGCGACTAGCTTCCTCCATTTATATCAGCTCTATGAACCATTCCAATATTTCAATATACGCTGGTGCCCATTGTTGAAAAAAAGGAGCGAAAAAAGAAGTTTCTTACGCATTATCTTAACATGGGTTGAAACGCCTGAATTCCTTCTGCGAATGTTTTCCTTTCGTTGGTTTTCTTTTTGATATATTCAGTGAACAAAGATTTATGACTGTTTTCGATTTATCCTATTCATTGCCTGCGGAAACAAAAAGGAATATCTTCTTTGCACTTATCGAGAAAATTAAGAACTTTTTAGGACCTTCTTCCTGAAATTAAGCACTTTTAAGGTGCTTTAAAATGATTTTCAAATTTAAGTACTTTTTAAAGACTTTTCATGGCGCTACATACCCTGAAAAACATCAATTTCCATTCGTCTAAAAATATTCAACGATTAGCCTCAAAAATTTACACAAGGAAAAATCTGAACCCAAAAAAACTCTCTTCTATGGGTACCTGGCCACTCTGGTATCGCGTGGAACAAAAAAGCAGACGCTTCTACATAAGCAGTCAAGGAATATAAGCCATTCATAGAAAGGATCTCCCAGGAGGATACGACCTCCAATCTGAGAAAGAAATCTACGGAAATCGCCTGAAATAATTATTACAGGAGCAAATACCTAGCTTTGATCGGGGGATTTCACAGCCATCAGCACAATCACTAATTGGACTAGAAGTAGGATTCAAGATAAACTTACTGCACGGGTGATTTGCAAAATGATCATTACTCCAAGTTTTCTTCATAGGTTCACTCTCTCAGACAACACCTTGTGCATCAAATGTAACGAAGACAACGACATTTCCCACATGTTGTTAAAACGCTCAAAATATAAATCTACAGAGAAGCGCTCTGGAAAAAATTCAACATCGAGCAACCGAACATTTCATTTGCCTTTCTTTTGTCTCAAGCTCTCGCAAGCATCATCTAAACATCTTCATTCAAGCCCTCAAGTATTTTGATATTCATTAACAGTAACTTTCTCGCTCCAATGGGATAACAGCCTTTGTCACTATATCCCTCACTGTTTATATTCAAGAATACTTAGGCTATGTTTATCTACATGCGTTTCATGCTTTCTTGTGAAATAAAGCATTTTTTTTCTTTTACCGAGTCTATTATACTTTTTGCACCCATGGGAAGGATTTCCACATCAATAATCATATCAATGAATTGATTGCTTGATTGAAAGTGACACACAATTATGTGTGCTTTCCGTTTGATGTAGAATTTTATGCCTTCAAGTTCAATGTCTACCTTTTATTTTAAAGTTCATATTACAGTTAATACTACCAGCATCAACAGATATGACATAGAAAGTTCAGAAAAAAGGAGCATTATAGATGGATGTAGGTTGATTAACTAGAAAGACATTTTCATATTAGGATTGAACATAGATTTTCATATTAGGATTGAATTAGAAGAATGCATCTCTCTAATAAATATTCCATCTATCTAAGTAGCAAAACTGAAATCAGGGTTTTTAAAGGTCAGGTTCAGGATATTTATGAAAAAAACATGCATTAAAACGTAATTAATCAGGTAATACCATACCTGAAAAATAATTCATTAAATCCCACTACGATGAAGTAAATGCACTCAAAAAGGTAAGAACTGAGCAAACATTTACTTACTTTTGGGGCTAGTAAGGGGCAAAGAATAATTTTCTTTAAATATAAAATCCTTTATAATACTGACTATATCATTAAAAAATATATTTGAATGGAAGGAAGTTTCAATACCTTATGTTTTTAGAAAAAAATTATTGGTACAAAATAAAAATAAGGGACTTGAAATAATGATGCCAAATATTCCAGGAAATTCAGAAATATGGAACCACTGTTAAGAAAATGATAAATAAAGTAAAATAAAAATGTTAGGTTCACAAAAGAAATTAAATCAATCACTAAAATAAAACTGAATATTCACCTTCCAAATATTTTTATATCACAATGTTTTACATCAATTAAGGTATCTAATTAACTTAAATTTAAAAAATGACTAATTTAATTAAATGATATTAATATAAATGATGAAAAGAGGCTAGGAAATTCCATAATAGCAATTTTAATTAATTTTTTTCTCTGAGTAAGGAATAAAAAACAAATGTTAGTTACCAATGCTTATTTGCTCCTTAACCTGCCCCCCCCCTCCTTATTCTAAAGTAGAATCTGCCATTAGGAAAGATGCCAAAATTGTGCACGCGCCAGATGCTAGACTTTTACAAAACATGCATTCTATATGATTGAAGATCCTTCCGCTGCTGTTCCTAATTTTCCTTTCTGTTTATAATTAATCACTTACTGTAATATCTACAATAGAGTTATTGTAATGTCTATACCCTAGGGTTGCTGTATAAATAAATGCTTTTGTAAATCTCCAACAATGCTTATAGGCCTAGGAGCAACTCAAATAGCAAAATGAAAGCAGCGATTGTAAAACGAAATTGCGAAACACGTGCTTTCGATTCCTGAACTGTTAGTCGCAACAAAATGGCTAAATTAACAGCCATCGAAAAACTTTCTAAGGACAATTTTGATACCTGGAAGCGTCAAATCGAAGTAGTTGTAATTAAGAATAACCACTAGGATTATTTCATAGGAAAATAAACGTTAAAAAAAATGGACTTTAGCTTATCGACAAGCTCTCGCGGATATTATTTTGTCTATCAGCCAGGTGACTGTGCCATGTTAAGAACTGTATCACGTCAAATGATGTAGAGAATAAGCTGAAACTTTCGAATCTAAAGGTTCTTAAAAAGGCTTCTCCCTTAAAGCAACTATAGTTTCGAAAAATAACTGACATGAAACTATGAGACATCACCTAACAGAACTTTTTTTAAACTACTACAACCTGAAAGAAAAGCAAATCTAAATCGCCGATGATTTTCTATCCATTTTACACCTGTACAACTTCCTGGATTATTTTGAAAACTTTAGATGTGCCATCGAATCCAGAAATGAACTGTTTAATCTTGAAAAGAATACTGGAAGAATTCGAAGCTCAAAAAGGAAGAATAAATCCTGCATCATAGTGCGTTCTATATTCTTTAATACAAAGAGCTTTGAAAATGAACCTTGAAAACCGGAATTAAAATCAAAACAAAGGACCAAATCAAAAGAAATCTGAAGTATAACTACTGTTCAAAGCCTGAACATTACTCTATTAGCACAAAATGCCCCCTAAAAAAATTTCGATATCTATTCGATATTGGCCGGTATTCAGAATGTCGGATAACATCGTGAATATATCATAGAATATCTAATAGGAAAAACTTTTGAAAGTCGAAAGAAAATAGCTAATAGAAAACATGCATTTTCAAACTATAATTCATCCATGTTAACGAAAACTGAAGAATATGCAACATTTGCTATTTCTTTCAATAACGGCTATATCGAAAGTAGTACAAATTCTAGGTGTTTAGACAGCGATGCTACCTCTTATATGTGCAAGAATGAAAAAGTGTTCAGCAATATGTATAAAAAAGCAAACTGTTTCGTTAAACTTGCCGTGAATAAAGTTGCTGTAGTAACCAGCAAAAATTCCATTCGTATTTAAATTTAAAATGCAAAAACAGAACAATTTTTCCGAAGAATGTATTGTGCGTTCCTGAATAAAATGTAATTTGATTTCAATATCTATAACAACGAAGAACATCAAACGCGTGTTATTTTCTCTGAAAAAGAAACTAGTTATTGAATCTGACGGAACTGTACTGATGACAGCAACCAGCAATGGAGATTTATGTTACATAGAACCGAAAGTCGAAACGGTGGCAATTGTCACCAAATTTCAAAAGTGGCATCAAAAATTCGATTATTTGAACGAAAATGATCTGAATAAACTAAAGACTGAAAGAATGGTGCGAGGATTAAAATTAAATATCGGACTGTAAAAGATCGGTATGTAAAGGACTAAAATTTGTATCCAGTCAAAAGAGTCTGTTAATCCTTTCTTTTTTTAATTATCTAAGTTTAAAAGACTTTTATAACTTATGTATTCCGATGTCTGTAGACCTATGCAAGCACCATCAATGTCAAATTTATACTACTTTATTACCTTCATTGATGATAAATCAAAATACATATTGATAAATTTCCTCACAACCAAAGGATAGAATATTACGATGTAGAATTTAAAAATTTTCTTCTAAAGCAAGGAATAAGAAGAGAAAAATTACTGCTATTCTAACCGTACAAAGAAAAATGTGGTACAGCCGAGCCATTGAATCGTACAGTTCTGCAAACTGCTAGATGTCTTCTAATTCAATCAAGATTACCTCCTCACCTTTGGGTAGAAACAATACATAAGACTTCATCCACAATCATTCTCATTCCAAATGCAGAGTGGAAAATAAAACTCGAACGAAATCTTTTTTGGGATCAAGCTATTTGTGTTATAATTCAGAATCTTCGAACAAAAAAGAATACATTATGAACAAGCATAAATAAAGATAAATTCGACCCAAGATCAAATAAACACAGATTCATTGAATATTCCACTAAAGTCTATCGACCATACCGAAGAAAGGATAAGAAAACGAAGAAAGTAGTAAGTAATAAGTTGTGATGCTCGTTTTATCTATGGGTTCGAAATCTAATTTCTATCCAATGACGTAGAATTTATGATTCATGCTAAAATTAAAAATAATTTAACTTCTAGTACTGAAAAAAAAAGGAAGAGAGCATCTGACTTAGTGAATCAATTAGCAATAAAGAAGAAAAGTCAACTTCTGAATTCGAAAATGATACCGGAAACTCTAACACTGGCTACAGAAGCGAAGGTATTTAATACTATGCCTCTGGAAGATCAAAGATTTTGAGATCCGGAAATATAGTGCAACAGAAGAAACAATAAAACTGAAGAGGTTTCATTATTTTCCAACTGTTTTGAATAAAATACTACTGTTGAAGAGACTTTGATAAGCCTTAACAGCAATGTTTGGAAAAAGGCGATAAAGATTATATTTTAATTATGCAATAAGTATGGACTTTAGAGTCAAGACCTAATAATCTATAAATAGAAATCGCTAACGTACATGGCACAGAAATCGCTCTTATTACTTATTACAAAATGGCAGCAATGAAATGTAAACATATCGATGTACGAGTTTCAGCAGACTGTTTTATTCCGTGTTTTTACAGCTGCACTTAATTTAATATTTCGCTAATTAAATAAAATTATTGCATTATAAATACTACTCGCCTTGTCAAACACCTCATTCAGTCCGAAGAAATTAAGAAAGAATTCATAAAAGAAATTTAGAAATCACCTTTAACTGGAGTTTAATAACCGAGAGTGAAAGTAGGCTTAAACATCCATTACTATGAATACTCGCTATGACTTACCTACTGGAATAGATGACGGTAAAAGTGAAGTTTAGTGAGCCCCTTGCTGCGCAAAGAATGTCAAGTCGCCAATAAAGATGGCTGACAAAGTACACAAACTTCTGCAGAACAGTTATGATTACCACTTTCTGCAATATAATAATGATTTTTTACTGATAAGTCTTGTTTTTTTCCGACCGGCGCAGCCGGCTGTTGGGTGCAGAGAAAAAGTTAGAGGATGCGATGCCTTAGGCATCTGTAGACGGCACCGGACACATTTATTTTAACTAAAAAAAAATCATCATACGGCTTCGCTAGCAGCGGGAGCGTGAACCTAGTAGCTTCACTAGCACTTTGAAAATAAGGACTGTGTGGATAACAGGAAAAGTGCATAATCAAAAGAAACGAAAGAACGGATAAAGAAGCAGTTGAAACATTCTCCATACAAAATTTCAAACAAGCATCCTTTTCCCAACTTCATGAACTCGTAAAAAAATATATTCCACTCGCCCTTCATCCATTCTGTCGGTTAGAAATACTTCGATATCAAATCATTCTGCATACAAAATTTCAAACAAGCATTCTTTCCTAACTTCATCAATTCGTAATATTATATATATATTCCACTCACCCTTCATTCATTCTGAGGTTCGAAATATTGTCTTCCATCCCATTTACCCAACATCCATTCTTGCACAATTGCCGACATAACAAATTATCAAGGGTACCAACCGTTAGAGCTTCAAAAGAATTACGAAAACTGCGAAGAATTCCATTGCAGCTGACTTTTAAAGTAAGAATGCTGACGATTTCGTAAAGTAAGAATTCAGACGAGTAGTTCATATAAAACTCAACCATTGTAAAAAATAGTAAACAAAACAGCATTAGGGTTGCTAGATGAGCGTTCCGTTGGGTTGCCATATTGGCTACAAACTCGGGGGGGCACACTAATCTTCACTTTAACCTAGATGACTTCCAAAACTATTAATTTCCCTCAAAAGTTTTTGCATTATCTTAAAACTCAAAAAATATCTCTTTCATGACATTAATTTCATTTCGATACAGTTTTATTTCTTTACTTATTTTTAATAAATTTGTGCAAATTCATTTTCGAACTCGCAACGTTGGGGTTCATAGCCGAGTAACAAAGCCACTAGACAAAAGTGTACACTCGTGTCCGGAAGTTGTTATCTGACTTATGAAGTTACCACCACGATACTCCCCCACCAGTGAGTCGGCGGAGTTTGTCGCGCCAGTATGGTGAGCGCCGAATGTGATTATAGCGCCAGGCGTTATGGCGGGCGACGGCGAGCGTGTGTGAGTGGTTACTTGCTGCCGGTAGATGGAGCCACGACAGCTGAACGAAGGATGCGGTTGTTCAGAACCAGGGTCACCACTATGCAAGTTTGAGGTTCGAACTCGCAACGTTAGGGTCCATAGACGAGTAACATGGCCACTAGACAAAAGTGTACACTCTTGTCGGGAAGTTCTTATCTGACTTATGAAGTTACCACCACAAATTCCTCAAGTTTAACTTTCAATGTTACAATGTTGATGTTGGGTAGAAAAAGTTTTTGAGAGTAATGCTCACTTCAGTTGCTTTTTTAATATGAAACTGAAACTCATCCATCAAAATATTCAATTACGTGTTATTGCTGATATTAAATGTTAAAAAATTACTTTTTTTTATCATTAATTCCAAAATAGGAATTTCACTTCCACTTATATTGATGTCAGCATACACATTGAGAATAATCATTTCCTATGTTTTCATAAAAATGATGCATTGAATAACATTGAATAATTTCTGTAAGCTGTAAAGCTGATTTTGAAGGTGGATAAATTACTTTTACAAGAATTGAGATTAAAAGAGTTCTGTAAAATCATCAACTTTGAGATTTTGATGGATCTCTACTTTTCAGAACTACATGAATCCAACGCTCACATATACATATTTGGTATCATATCTGTCTGTCTGTGAACATGAAGATTTCAAAATATATGAAACTAAAGAAGTGAATATTTGTATTTGAATTTAACAAGAAATTTTAAGATATCTATCAATTTTTAAATTTAATATGTCTAAGAAGAGTCTGGTGGCCAGTTCAAATATATATCCATATATGTGCATAATAAATCAAAAACGAAAAATTAAAAGATAAAAGTTAGTGCATCGCTTACCATTAGAAATGTAGCAGAATTTGATAGACATTTGACAAAGGTATGATCACTTGTCAATTTATACATGTGAGTGTAAGTCAATGCTCTTATCAAAATCAATGAAGTATCTTTCTCAAAACTTCCTTGTATAGTCTAGTAAAAGCATTATTCTTAATAAAATTGTGAATCATGGATACATGCACAAATGTCTTGGATGAGATTGGCAAGCAAAAACTATGAAATATTAATCTTTAGTGTGAATCTAGCATTTTTTACAAAATTCATTGTGTGATCATTGGTGATTTTTTGATGATTAATCTTTGGTATACAGCAATAGGTATTCAAACATTGAATTTGAATCTTAGTCAAATTGTCTTCAATGGAATGGAATCAAATGTGACATAGAAATACAAATGTAATTCCAGAATCATATACTGAATTTCATATATTTAAGATCTTACATTTTTGAGTTAATGTGTTAATATGATCATGTATACAATAAAAAACAGATCAACAAAATGTCAACTTTAGATGTCAGATCTGTGTATCAAATTTTATCAATTTAGCCATTCACTTATTTATATTTTAATCTCTTCTTTTTGTAGTTATTATGAAAACTCATATTCAGACAATGGTCAAAATACTTCCTCTAAATGAACTTCGCTCAAAATATGACAAACCTACAAACTTGGTGCAAAAATTGTGAACCAAATTTCATCAGTCCAGCTCAAAGCATTTTTGAGTTATCATTGTCACACAGATAAGACATAAAGACAAAAATGTTTTTTTCGAACTCTAATCTAAATCAATCATTAGAATTTTTTTTGATTAAATATTTTCTCTATAATGTTTATATGAAAAAGTAAAAAATGCAATGACTACAATAAATGACATTCAGTTTAATGAGGCTTAGCGACTAAAACGAAGATATATATGAAAATTTGGAGAAGGAAGACTCCTCAAATTCAAACTCTCTTTCTTTGGTATAGCTAATTAGTATTAATATTATTTTAATCATACAAATCAATTTTGATGAACTATAATCTTATCGCAATAAAAAATTATTTTTAGTTAAACTTTCATAATAATGATGCAGCATTTTGATTAATTAGCTATATGGTTGACTTTTATTTGTATATTTTTGTCTTGAGATATTAAAGAAATAAGAATTAAAAATAAAAAAGGACGAGAATTTTTATTTTGTATTTGATATTATAAATAGATATCTAATAAAAGATTTTTTATGAATCTTTTAATTTGCTATATAAATGGGAGAGATAATAAGAATAACGGATGAATTGGCAAACCCCTCTTCAAACTTTCATGCAAAATTACTGAAAGGATTTTTCAACACAATCTATTTTATATACTTAAAAGCCCATCCACAAGACAAATCTTTAAATAAAAAAATAAGGAGAGCTTGAATTTAGAACCTCAAAAGGAGAAAAAAATTAATATGGAAAAATATTTCTCGATTTAGTTTCATTATTATTTTGTTGTTGTTTTAAAGTTAGCTATTTGTAAGTGTCCCCTCCTATCAAAAAAAAAAAAAAGTTAACATTCCAAACATTTACACTTTAGTTCTTCTGAATTACATGTCTGGATTACTATCAAGAGTATTCAATTTACATTTTACATAACATTGAAAAATGTAACTATTAGCCAAAAATCATATTAAATCGAATGATCAAATGAAATCAACAACTAGAATATTTTATCTCAAAGAATTTCAGTGTCTCCATGTCATTCTGATAAAATTGAACTCTTCCCTTTATAGCACATACAAAATATTTTCATCATCATGCATCCCTATGCTTGGAAAATAATCATAGTTCCCTTTAGAATTAGTTTTTCACTATAAAGACATGAAATTATTATTCTTAAATTTTTATGATCCCGTTAAATATTAAACAGGGGAGGGGGGGGAGGGATTTTTTAAATAGGTCACATTTTTTTTATTGCTTAATTTCCAGAATAATCTAAATTTAAAAAATTTCACTTGTTCTCTTACTGGCACGTGAATAAATTAGAACTGGAGGGAGGGGTAGAGAAATCCTAGAAGATTAAACTAACCACAACACAAGATTAGGCTATAAAAACATAAGCGTTAATTTCTCTAAGATTTGATTGGAATCTTCATTATTATTATTTCTTTATTTACTTATTTAAGAAGGTAAGGGGAGAAATAGTTCTTTGCATTTGAAAGAAAATAGCATAAATTTAATAGAATGTTGAAGATTCCCCCAGCAACTGTAGTAACATATTGGACCTTTTGACAAAATTCTAGATATCAACATGGTTAACAGCAGCACTGAAACAATTGAACTGATTCCTATGCTTTTGATAACCACATAAAAGTAAAAAAAGGGATTATATTTAAAGTATATAAAATTAATGCCATAAAAGAAGCCATATTCTATCATGCTGCCATCTGAAAGGAAAAGAGATACTACTTTTCCAATAATATTTTGAGTTTCAAATCAGAAAATTTCTTTTTAGAATATTTTAAAATTGGTACTCTTTTTTGTGACCACCATGCAAGAAAGTTTTCAGTTTCAAGTTCTTCATCCATAAAAACTTAATTATACACAAGTGATTTTGTCAAGCAAATGAAGATAGATTTTCAGCACATATTTCATACAGTGCTTGTTGCTTAATGTGATCGAGGTTTAATGTTATCATTTGCTTTATATTATCAAAATTCAAGCTGACATATTCCTATGTACAAAAAATATTCACTTTAATCTGATTACTACATAATTTGTTATCAAATATGGAGTAAATTAAATCATCCAACGTTTTCAATCAATCTTAACAATTGACATTCTTAATTCTTTTGTTCTGCTTATAAGGAAATATTTGGGAATAATTTTTCTCATGGGATGTTCATATCCTTTTGGTTTGTTTAGAAAGATCTGGATTGGTTTAAACAAATAGATATGATGTCACATCAGGTTTGAAATGTTTTGAACAGCCATAAAGTACTGCTATCTAAGATCAAATTATAAAAACAAAATGAATCAAAAGGTGTAGATTTGAGAATGAAGGGGAAAAAAAATTGAAATTCTGAACAAGTAGGACAATTTACTCAAAATGAGCCAACACAACACTGCAGTACAGTTGAAAATTTTCCAGTTTCATGTTTGCAAAATATTTAAAAAATCATGAGCTGTTTGTAAGCAAGACCTAGCAATAAACATTAATGATCTACAGAGGATAAATATCTTAAACCCATGAATGAATAAAGCATTTATTAATCTGAAATCCAACATATAAAATTATTCAACAAATTTAAAAAACAAGAACAAGATTGCTAATGAAAAGTAAATAATCAGTAAGTAACAATTAATGATTTTTTTAAATAAATTAAAATATAACCTGAAGTAAGGGTTTCTTTCATATTTTCTCTTGATGTGATACAAATATATTTGATTTTACTTAATTCAGTAATCAGTATCAATTGATTAATGTTATCAATATTCTTAAATATCTGAATGATCATATTAAACAGCCTCATTAACTACATCAAAATTTTATGAAAACAGATTCACTGCACAGATGTTCAACAAACAAGGAAATTTGAATACTGACAAAATTACAAACACAATACTATAAATTAAAAACAAATCATTTTATGCAAAAATCACATTTTTAAAAGCTAAAAACCAAAAGGGCCAATATTACTATTATACTTATAATGAATTGATTCAATTTGAAATTAAGAAAGAATTCAACAAAAATGCAAAAGGAAAATCAACAAATAATCTTAATCACTTTTCAAGAAATAAATACTTCATTTTCTAAGTACACAATAATTTACTAAAAATATACTTAGTGACTTTGAATGAAATACCACAATTTAGATATATTTATAAAAGTAAATAATGTTAAAATTAATTTGAATATAAACTATTAATAATAAACTGTTTTACCTGGCTTGTAATACGCTCAGAGCTGAAGTACTTGATTAATAAATTATATGCAGCTTTAGCATTATCACCTGCCTCATATGCCAAAACCTGCTGCAAACAGTTTGCTATTTCCAGTTTGATAGGTGACAATAAACTATCCATAGTGCTTTTAGAAAATTTCTCAAGAATCTTGCAAGCCTAAATGAAACATTTATTTTGTGAAATAATTTATTTTACAAATTAGCTTCTAACTTTCATAAACACTAGCATTGATGCTTATAAATATAGCTAGTGACATATAAAAATAATAATCTATTTACAGTCAGACCTATTTACAGTGTTTATAAAATTTAGTGAATTTTTTCTTTTTTCCAATTAAAATGAAGGCTAAAAAAGTTTATTTAACAAATAATAAGCCTTGAATTAATGAATTATTTCAACGACCAAACTTTTTTTAAACTGTTGTTTGGGTCAAAAAAATATTGAATTGCTTTTCCAATGTCTACAGTACTTTTTTTTTTTATCCAGAACAGATAAGAAATGAACAACATTTTGCAGATGAGTACTGAATGTAATTTGTCACATGCATAGGACAGAAAACTTCTTTCTTATCTCATTCTTCTCCAGAACACAGAGAAGTGAGGCATATTGGGTGCTTTGAAAACATTTAATTTTTAAAACAATGTAAAGCATGACAGACTGTCAGAAACGAAAACAATTTTCACTGAGTGAAAAGCTTTACATTTTACTTGAATTTGACAAAATTGTTAGAATAAAATAAAATGCTTCAGCAGAATCCCCAAGTCAACATCAGCAACAATTGTTAAATAGCAAGCAGAAATTGAAAAAAGCATTTGCAGAAGGTGTTGAAGAAATCTTTGAAAATTCAGGTAATTGAAAGCCACTTCTCTCTCTGTCCCTGAATCTGACCTAGTGGAAACTTCAACATCATTCATGCTAAAAAAATAACCATTAAAGGGCCACTTATTGATAAAAAGGTCTCCAACTTGCAAAAAGCATAACATAGGAGACTTTTCTGCATCTAATGGTAATTTGAAGAAAATATCCATACAATCTGAAAGAAAGTGTATGGAATAAAGGCAGAAGTAAATGAAAATGTATTAAAAAATTGGGTAGAAAAATTACTTACACTAATCGAAGGGCATTCACCATTCAAAATTTACAATGCACATGCAAGACTGTTTCATGGCTCACAACCCGACCAAATGCTTGCTACAGAAATGAAAAATATTGGATGGGAAAAAAGCAGAATGTTTATTACAAGATTGTTTCATGGCTTACAGCCCAACCAAATACTTACTATGGAAATGAAAAATATTTCGTGGGAAAAAAGCAGAATGTTTATTACAGTTTTGCTTAATGCAACTGAAAATTTGCAGCTACTTGTGATAGAAGAGGCAATCAAGCACAATGTTTTTAGAACTTAAGAATGTAAAGAACTTATCAATAAAATATGGAGCAAACAAAAAATCCAGATGACTTCTTTCCTATTTTGGGATTTTTTGACATCTTTAGGTAAGTCTGTGAAAATACAAAAAAGAAAAATTCTTTTGTTTATTGATCAATGTCTTGTATATCATCCCATTTGTAATGTAAATAAACATTAAAAATCAGGTTTATCCTTGGAAATTGCACAAATGTGCTTACGTCATTAGACTTTGATATAATTTGCTCTGCAAAAATCAATTACAGAAAGTTTCGGGATGTGGTGGCCTGGTGGTAAGATCTCGGCTTGTGAGCCGTAGGGTTTCAGGTTCGGGAACCGATTCCACCGAAGAATCGTCAGGTAAGGGAGTCGAACATTAAATCCGTCAGGCCAAACGTCCTGCCGATTGTATGGTGTGGAGAGGGAAATGTCAGCTCAGGTGTCGTCCTCGTCACCTGATTATGAAGCAAAATTAGCCCTAGTGTTGCTTTAAACAGGATGTTAATATAACTAAACTAAACTAACTACATAAAGTTTCTTATGAGAAAAATTATAGTATCCTTGGATAAAACTGTAAAGAAATGCAAAACCAATAATTTGGATTTTTTTTTTTGAAAGATAACCTTGGGTTCAAATTTCTAAAAATACAATTGAAATATGCATTTCGAAAATAGGGATTTCCAAATCCACAATTGGAAAGTACATATTTGAAAAAGATGAAGTCATTTGGAAAGACGTCACTCCAGAAACAGATTTTAACAATTTGTCGCATGTGATGGAGGGCTCTTTACCTAAGCAACTCAAGTTAATGAAATTGATTTATTGGAATCAATAAAAAGCGATTACGATGCAAAAAGGGATAATGAAATTCCCATTAAAATTGTTACTTTTTCTTATATTTTACATGGTTTGGAAGCTATGTAAACATACATATTGCAGCAGAATAAAAATACATCTGAAATATTTTCTTCTCTCTGTAAGACAAAAAAGAACTTTTTGACTCAGGAATCAAGGAAATTGTTAAGTGCATAATTTAAAATTTTAAATGAACTAGAGTGTAATTATTCGTTGTATTTTTGCTGCTGGATAAAAAGTGTACAACTTTTAATTACAAATATTGTGTAGTTGCTTATTAGGGTTATTCCATAAGATAAGTACAGAAATATTTTATTTTGGATTTCAATATTAAGAATAACCAAAGATTTAATAAATAAAATTTTCTGCCTCTATGAATTTATTAAAATGGGTCCCGACTGTATAAAAAACCCTAACGCAAAAGCATAGAAATTGCTCTCCTTATTTATAACAAATGACAACAATAAATTGTAAACAAATTGTTATATGAACATTTCACATTTTAAAGCTGCATTTACTTCCAACATTTCACTAATCAACTGAGTTGCAAAATATAATTAGAAATGCTTTGGGGAGGGCTTATTGTGTCTCACTGAGTTAGAGGGGGGGGATGCAAAAACACTATGAACTATGCACCAAATAAAAATAAAAAAATAAAAATGTGCTTAACTGTGGTTAGATGGATAATCATGAAGATAACAATAAAACTGATTACAAAATCCTCCAAATAAGATATTAGCATTATTTTAAAACACAAAATATTATCTTTGTTTTTTAATATTAATTCCATTTCTGTATAATTTTTTCTTTATTTTTAATGTTTTTTAAACTCATTTTAATTCACAATCTGAAACAATTATTTTAATGTTATGTTGCAAATTCTAAAATTGAATTTTAGTTTTGCATTCATTTCATAGAATACATGCTTTTTAATTTGTCCCCATATTTATTTGTATCAAATTGATTCAATTAAATTCATATTTTACAGCTATATAAAATAATCAGATGAAGTTTTTAAAAATGCATTAAGTTTTAGTCATTATTAGTCCAAAAGTGTCATTATTAGTCCAAATCAATATTCTGGGTAGACAAGTTTACCATAAGCAGCTAGTACAAAAGTAATACATTAAAAATTTAATTAAAAAGTTATAATTACATGAGTAACCATAAAATTTCCACTATTTGAAATGATTTCAATATAATATTTTACATTTGATATTAAAATAAAATTAGTCTTGAGTGTCGTCAACATAAATATTATTTTCTTTGTATCTTTTAGATTTTGTATGAATAAAACTATTAAAATTGTGAAACTACATGAGCACAAATAAATTCTTATACAAAATTAAACACATTGGACATTATACAAATTAGACACATTCGACATTCTACAAATTACACTGTTAAGTCAGTAAAAGATTGATAGCAGATGCAAATTTCTTAAAACTGATAAATATATATAACTTTTTTGGATGAATGCCAACATTCATCCAAAAAAAAATGTCTAGGAAGAGTTAAGAGTTACTTTTTGACTATTTTTTACTAGAACTATAAAAACTTTTAAGTATTTAATGAAACTTCAAAATGAATAAAACTTACTTCATAAGTAAGATCCAGAATATTTTCATGCAGAACTTCAATAATTAGTGTCAGCACTAGTGATAGATTAGATTCCAACCACAATAAGTTGCAGTTATGTAAAATTGCAAGGTTTAGTTTTAAAGCAAGAGCTGAGAAATCAGGACTGGTCGCTGAGTTGTACCAAAAGCTCAGAGCTTTAAAAAGACAAAATAAAATATTTTGACAATCTGCACATTTATAAAGATTACAAAAATACTTTTCATATAATCACAAACATCCTAAAATTTTTAAAAAAAAATCGCTATGCAACTAGAAATGATTATTTATTAAAATTAAAAGATTCTTTTTCCATCCACTGAATTAACTGTCATAATTTATGATCATAATCAGTTATATCTCAAGTTGACTATATGACGAAAAGCACAAACAGATCATAACTACATTAATATACAGTTAGGAATATCTCATAACATTCCTCTACCATGATAGACTTATGGCATGAAAGAGATTTTCACAGATTCTTAATGGTTGCCAAGAAAATGACTCCCCCTTCCCTGATGACGGTAACCATCTGATAATAAAACAGTTTCTGAAAAATGCAAAGTTATAGTCTTACTTTTCAAAAGAGATGAAATGCTACATCCTGTTGGATATCATATTATATATATATATATATATATATATATATATGAAATGCCAGGTGCTAGTTGTAATAAGTGTAAGTTGTAACATATGGTGATTTTCAAACAGAATTTTTGCTAAACATGATTTTTATAATAGGCCCTATCACATTAGCATTGTCAGTGGTCAGCTGAAACAAGTACTGAAAAGTTGCAAACACATCCTCTGGTTTATCTAGAAATTGGAAAAAAAAAATATATTGTGTGAATTTTAATTTAAGATAAGATTGTTCATCTCTTTAAAAATGCTTTTATTTATATACTTTGCCTATGTATTAAGTTTTAAAAGATTGCTTTAATTTTTTTATTAATCACAATATATTTTTATAAATCAGTAAAAATGTTCGAAATATGTGATGGTGCAGGTTGTAACAAAATCTTGGAGCAATTGTAATATATTATAAATAGCAAGATTTATCTTGCATTTAATTTATGTAATTAAGACAATATTAATAATATAAAATATGAGCAGGCACCATCAAATAATAGATCTCTAAGTGTATAACAAAAGTTCATTTCATAAAAAAAATTATATTTAAAGATTTTCTTAAATATTTTTTAACTTACCCACCTAATAAAGAAGTAAGACAAAAAGAACATCACTGTATACTTGATAAAAAATGAAAACCAGAAGAAAGTATTAGGAAAAAGGTTAAAAGAAAAAAAAATCCAAAAGAAAAAACATAAGAAAATAGGCAAACAGCATTTTGAACTAACACTCAGATTCTGGAAAGGGGGGGAGGATAGTTTTGCTTACAGAGATGTTTGCAGTAACTCTGACGATACATTATTTTATAGATTAATTATCTAAATAGATAGTTCAATTTTGAATAACAGTCAGGTGACGTGGATGGTGCCAGATTAGAATGTCCTTATATTTCTCTTTTGTGAATATTGGGAATATTTAGGAATAATAGGGAATTGAACTATTCAGCCACAACATGTATGCATTGACCGCACCCTAAATGTTGTCTTTAATAAACATTTTTCATGCCTTAAAAATTGTTTTTATTCAACTCATTCAAGTAGATGCACTCTTTGTTTTCATTAAGTTGAATTGATTCTATTTTATGTAAATTTCATAGCTGTGATGTCACTTCCATTAAGAACTGACTATGAAATGATGACCAATCATGTTTTGCAACATGTTCTTAATAGCCGTATATAAGTAGAATGTAAATTCTTAAGTATAGCAGAAGTATGAAGTGAGATGTTATTTTTATTTCAAGCGAAATAACTTTTTATGATAAGTGAAGTAGTTATTTTTACAGTTATTGTGAGAATTCCCTTAATCCTCCTTCCCAGCATTAAGCCCTCTTACATGGCAGATTTTCGGTGAAATCAGAGCTCAAACCAGAAGCACTTCAACCCTGAGATAAAGGCATTACAAATAGGACACTGTAGCCCATAAATTTGATTAAGAAAAATGGGCTTAAAATGTTTAATTTGCAAAAATAAGTGTGCAAAATGTGTGCGACAAGAAGCAATTTATCACCTACTTGGACTAACTACAATTCTGATACAAAATGTTTTATTCTGATGGACTAAAAAATCTTATCGCTATTTTACTGCACACTACTGGATGTCATTTATTACCATTATCCCAATAATAATTATCAAATGCATTAAGTACTTTAATTAATTTAATTAATAAAAGAGTGGTAACAAAACAATGTTGAATATTGTTGTATTTATTGTTAGAACTTACCCCATGTCTGTTACAACTTGCCTCATATTCGGGCAAGTTGTCTTAGCCAACAAGTTTTGAAAAAATAGTTCTGAAGTTAAAATCATCAAATTTTTTTAATACATTTTCTGAATTTTCAATTATTTAGCTTGTTATCACTCACATTGGGGACATCTCAAATATGAGAATGAGAAGCTTCAAGCATCATGTTTGATTCTTGACACCCTGATAAGTACAAAAATAATGCGAGGTTGGCTAACTCCTACTAATAAAGCAACATGCCTCTTTAGGGAGGGTTGTACTGCAGATCGTGGGGGACCTTAGGACTTAACCATAGTTCTTGCCAATGTTATTGTGGTATTCCAGCCATTCAAATGTATCCATGTGGCTCAGGACAGGTCAGAGAACTCATTTGCAATTATCCAGCTAATTGGACTTTATTCACCTCACCAATTTAGAAGATACTATTAACAACGTAAATGAATATTCCATTCCTTACAGAAAAGGTGAGGGCTAGACAGTTAATTTAAATATGTACAATGCATGCTTATGATTATTACAGACATTAACAATTTCTCATTGCTGGGATGTGCAAATCATGGAAGTTCCATCATAATAACCACAGGGGCAAAAGTCCTATTGGTGGGAAGTTATTGTCAAAATAATATTCCAATATTTAGTTACACAATCAACATATTATCCTGATCTTGGCTTTAGTGTCCTTTTCCTAGGATGAAGAATTTGCTTCTCAGTTTTGGAAAAAATGCAACAAGCAGCAATAGTTGGAGGTTGTGGTAAAATGAGGGTTGTAATCTACATGTAAGTCTTAATATGAACAATGTCGGAAATGCATAATTACACAAATAAATCTAATTGAATTCATTCTTCCAAAATAATTTAAATACCAGAACTTCTAGAAAGTACTAATATAAAAGTTTTAATTTTATCTGGCATGATTAAAATGTATTCACCGCACATCACATGCCTATTTACATAGAATTAATTAGTACCATTTACACATGTTATGGCTGAAAGTTTACTTAAAAAATAATTATAATATCAAAAATGTTTGTTAATGAAGTTCTTATCGCTAAATTGTAAAGAGCATTATATTCTATAAATATTGATTAATTCATAAGCCAGTATAACACTTCTCATAACGTCATTAAATACACTCATTCCATTTAACTTTCTAAAAAGGTAAATAAAAATTTAAAGTTATGTTTCCTTTTAGTAAATTACAAATTATCAACATATACAAAAGTGAAAAATGAAACTTCCAGTAAAATTATAAAGTATAATTATAATTTGTAAACCATTTCTTTACAATAAACAAGGATTTGGATATTAGAAACATGGCTGCGCAAGAACTCCCAATGATGCAAATAAACACTTAAGCATTTCCTTTCTCCTATTTGAAATTATCTTCATTAGTCTTTAATTCCAGCTCTTTTGGATTTTGAAAGAACTAAATTTAAATGAGCAGGGGATTTAAAAGGATTAATTAGGAAAATTATTTATTATTCATCATGCATCTTCCTAAGTATGTATTTTTTGTTTTCAAACAACTGGACCTTTTCCTGCTGATTGCCAGATGGCATAGCATCATAATTTTATGAATAAATAAAAACAGACTTTTGTATACAACTAGAATTTAAAAAAAGAAAAGCTTTTGATGTCATGTTGAGTAGGTGTTTTCC
This sequence comes from Argiope aurantia, assembly GCA_026543865.1. Classification (NCBI taxonomy): domain Eukaryota; kingdom Metazoa; phylum Arthropoda; class Arachnida; order Araneae; family Araneidae; genus Argiope; species Argiope aurantia. The sequence continues at coordinate 246,214 of JAPMOR010071862.1, forward strand.
TAAATTCAAATATAAGTATGCAATGCCTTTAATTTTGGTATTTCTGGCTGAAAAAATGATTAGTTTACTTTTAATGATTCTTGAATCCTTTGAGTAGAAATAAAATTAAATTCTATATTATATATATATATATATATATATATATATATATACACACACACATTTGAACATTTTTTAAAGATAAAAAGCAGTTAAATGTACGTAAAGAGCCAGATATTATGTCTCTTAACACATGCAAATGCTTTTACTGGAGAAAGATTTTGAGAAAATATATGCTAGCATTTGTTTTTAAAATTACTTAATAACAAATGTTTAATGGTTTAAAATCATGCTTACTTTGAATGATTGATAAATAGCTGGAATGTAGAAAAACAAAATCAGGTCTGACAGGTAAGAGCATTTTTCCAATCACATTCAAGAAATTACAGGGCTCTTTTGCAGTTGGTGACAATTTCAAACACTTTTTAATTATACGCAAAAAGAAAACCTGTTAAAATACCAAATCATAAAATTAAGTGTCAGAAATAAATAAAATTCATATTTTCAAGAATTTTATGACTTATAAATTTGTCAACAAGTCACAATGAACATTTTCAGAAACCAATCATATTTCCAACAATTTCACAATTGTAAAAATGATTTTATTCTTTTTAAAATGAGACTTGAAAAAAATTTACAGAGGAGTCAATTATAAAATTCTTCTTGTTATCCCAATCCTAAAAAGGTCATTTTGAGAGTTATAATTTAATTTTTTGAAAATAGTTACAACTTCTAGTTTTCTTTTATAACAAATAGAGGGGAAAAAAGTCTTACTTCAAGTATTTCTTTCAAATCAAATAGCACAATAGAAGTCACAACATCATGCAGTACATTAAATAAGACAGGGCTCTTCTCCTTGTCATCTAACAAGTACATATACAAAAAAAGTTTAGATAAAAAATTAATACATTTCAAAGTACTATATGATATTAGCTGTTAAAAATTACTTAAGAGATACATTTTCCCAAATTTCTTAAAATTAAAAAATAAAATTTACAACATTTATAAAATATAAAATTAAATTAAAAAAGATATTAAATTAAAATTATTTACCTGAAAAAATAATATTTAAAATTAAATATTATATATATATATATATAATACTAACATATGTGGCACAGAAATCAAGCATATTATTAATTTTCGAATGGCAATAGTCAAATACAAAACAAACATCGTACAAATTTCAGACTGCTTAGTTCATTAAACTGCAGCAGCACTGAATCAAATGTTTCTCTCAATTAATTAATGGAGCTGAAAAATATTATCAGAAGAGTCCTGGAGATAGCAAGCCATATCACCAAAGAAGACATTTAGTCAGAGGAAAAAAAGATAAAAGAAATCAAGAAATAGGCTCCAAATAAAAAGTTCCCTCAAGTGCAAAAATAGGCTTAATCATTGCTATATAAGTAATCATGATAAGACTTAAGATCAATTTATGGATTTTCGCCAAACCCATCCTGCCAATTGTACAAAAACTGTCTAAAACTCTGCAATCCTGAGTGTATACCAAAAATGCTAACAAACGGTTTTTAAAGTTGATAAAAATGATACTCATATCTTCCAAAATAATTGTCTTATAAAAAAGCTTTTTTTATTGTCTTAAGATACAAAAAGAGACCATTTTAATGATATAAATTTCATTTTCATACAATTTTTCATTTAACTTCAAATAATATGTTTAAATCAATTTGATACACTATCTAAAACAATTTTTTGAAATGCTATGATGGAATTCAAACTCTCCATCAAAACATTTAAACATGCACCTTTGTCAATCATTAAATCCTTAGTAGAATTTTTATTCCTGCTTTTATTTCGTAATATATACTACACTTTGTAAATCACAGTTAATTATTTTAAATGAATTCATGCATTTTAATTATATAAAATTATATGGGGAAATTTTTTTTAAAAGACATGCATCGCATATTAATAATTTTACTATCTACAATGTTAACAATTTAAACAAACAAACTGGTCGCCAAAAGCAGCTAGTAAGATTTAACATTTTTTGCTGAATTGTAATTTAGAGAAAATATTATTCTAGAAAAAAATATTTCCGATCTTCAGAAATTACGTAATTATATTTTCCTTGAGCGGCAAGAAATTTTTCAATAATCTAGAAAAATGAAAGATGATTCTTATATAATGAATGCTAAAATTATTAAAAATTCTTACCAAATTCTTCCAAGTGCTGTAGAACAAAATTGAAAAATACTTCAATGAACCATCTTGAAGAAGAAGGATTTAAGAAAAGTTCCAAAAATGCCTGAAATCATAATGATAATGAAATTCTACTCATCAAAAAAAGTGATTTAAGTATAGAAATATAAATTATTTTAATAAAAAAGTTACAAATTTTTGGTAACATTCAAATTTGATTTAATATTTAGTACAATATCTACTAATAATAAAGAAAAATTTTGTCAGTGAATGTGTCTACAAGAAACATGCCACTTAAATTAGAGGTATCAAATTTGATAAAGTAAACTTTGGGAAGAGAGAATATGCATCTCGAAACAATTTTTTGAAAGAAAAAAAAATCTAAATTAGAGTAGTAAATAATTATTCAACAGAGCTATGATAATTTTCTAAAATGTTAATGAAAAAACAGAAATAACCATTTTAAAATTTACAAAATTGTCTTCTTAATGCGATCTAGGTGATTTTTTTTTCTCCCGAATTTTGAAAACTGTTTAAAAATATTTTTGTGGCAGAATTTTCAACAATACATTCAACTGTCGAAGGAATTTAACTATTCTATTGTTTCATCAAATATACACAAATAAGAAAGATGAATGTGTGTAAGCACTCTACAGGAAAGATCTGTTCTGAAGATTATATAAAGAATATTATTTTATGCTATCTGAGTCTGATGAATTACGAATTTTATATTATAGAAGACTTTTGGTCCTTTGAATCATATTTAGTAAAATAATTTTGAGGAAAAAAAATAATAAAAAAAGTTCACGCTTTTGTGACTAAAACTGAATAAGTTAATATTAATTCATAACTAATAATAAGTTGATATTAATTCATTCATTTTTATTAGAATTTGAGTATCACTATCTTATAAAAATGGGAGATTTACAACTATTTCATTGATTGTTTCAAAGTGGGTACACCAAGACTGACTGATTGTCCCCTAATAAAAATAATTCAAAACTTCATAATTTTGTCAGATTTTGGTATAGAAGACACGTTTTAATTTAAAAGTTGGTTTGTAAGAATATTTCACTGGATTTCACTGGATATAATCCCTTAAAGCCAAAGAACCACATAAAATGTCAATTTCATAATTTTTTGAAAAGTATATGTATTAACCTAAATGACATATTATTTAATATTATTTATGTAATTTAAATCTGTTCAAAAGTAAAATGAAAACTGAATTTTTATGATGAATCAGAAAAATTTCTACTAAAAAGTTTTTGAGGTATTACATAAAATATAAAAAATATTTTGTAGAGCACATAAGACATCAATGCTACAAGCAGCTAATGAAAATATAAAATAATGGAAGCAGACTGAAAAGACTAAAAATTATCACATTTAAAATCGTTTAATGCATCTACAGAGCTGCCACTAAAATCTGGCAACAAAAAAAAATCTCTGTGTTTTCCCTGTACGTACATTCAAGATGCAAGGAAATGAACAAATAACATTCCTGTGCTACTTATAATGCAATTAAATTTTAAGGACAGGAAAATGAAAGGAAAGGAAGCAACAATTTAGCATTATTTGAAATAGCATATTAAAGAAAGGTTTATATCTACATACACAAATATATATATATATATATATATATATATATATATATA
>JAPMOR010071862.1:250176-297885 GCA_026543865.1 Argiope aurantia
TATATATATATATATATATATATATATAATCTAGAATTTGGCAAGACAAAATTTGCATATTAAGGGAGGAAGATATATTACCTTTCATGCTGTTTAACAGCAAGTCACACAAAATTATGGACTCGTATGAAATAAAACATTTTTACATGATACAAATCATTTAATAATAACTGAACAAAAAAAAGTATTACAAAGCAAAATTACTTTTTATTATTTATTCATTTTTGCCAATTCATGTATTTGGGCCTAAATTTCTGCAGATTTTTCAGCCATCAATTTCATGGAACTAATGATTAACAAATAAGGTATGGCATTTCTGCACGGCCTAACATACATTTTTAACTAATTTACACGTAAGTGAAAACATCTCCAATATATCATTGAATACATTAAAAGAAGAATGAGATGCAACAAATTTCTATTCCCATGAAAATTAAGCTTTAAATAATTGTTCTTTAAATAAATGTTACAAATCGGTTCATTTCCAGACATTACATTTGACGAATGTTTTGGGATTAATCTCTGGCATGCGGTTCAAAGTATCCAAAAAGCGAATTTGGGTTCTGGACGCATTCTTCTTAATTGATTAAAACAAAAATTTCACTCAAAACTACGCTTATTTTCACAAAATTACATACCAAATTTGCTATATTTGTCGCTATATTTTTGAATTATCGCGTTTATATATTTCTGAAAGTACAGACGGACATGCGGCGAACCCCTAGTTGGATTTCGTTCAAAATTTGATAGATGTTTATACAATACACTAAATCTGTGCACTAAATTTTAAGTATCTAGCTCACTTCATTTTGTAGTTACCATGCTAACTTGTATTCGAAAAGTCAGACAATCACATTTACTCTAAACAAATGTTATTTGATCAGAATCTACAAGTTTGGTGTGAAGATCGCATACCAAATTTCATCCATCTAGCTCAAAGTGTTTTATCACAGACAGACATTTGCTGAAAATGTGTTTTCGAATTCAAAGAGGTATGAAACATGGAGATTCATTAAAATCTTGAGTTCGAATTTTTTGACCATTGCAATATTTTCTCTAAATTTTGTATAGGAGAAAGTAAAAATTCAAATTGAAACATTTTTTTAAACAGTCATTCTTGAAGAAGGAGCGAGAAAATATATCGCATTGCTTCAAAATTTAACAAAACTTACCAAATGAAGAATTTTATTCAATAAACAAGCTTAACAATTTTTTTTAAAAGTTTAAATAACATTTTTTTCTTTTCTTTTACTACAATTTTAGCAGTTGCAGAATAATGTGATTCAACGATTCCAAGAAGCATTATCATTTTGAATTTCATTATAATAAAAATCTTTTGTTATAAACTGTGTCCAAAACTAATTTCTCAGAAATTATTTTTTAAAAATTACATTCAACCAAACAAAATTTTTTTTAATTCAAAAGCTATTCTTTTTTTTAACCTTTAAAACGGCGTTAATATAATTTTTATGCGATAATACGCTTTGATGTTATGATGAAAACACATTAAAATCCTATTTTTTAAAAACTAAACTTTGAATTAAAAGTTTGAGAATTCTGTTCTTAATGTACCTCTAATGCCCAAAAAATAACTTCCCAAATTTTATGCTCCTAAATTCAATGGCTTAATGCTGGGCATTGCTTAGGACAAGATTTTATATATAAAGAGAGATTTTATTGGGGGAAAATGTCTATAAGGGTTATAAATAGAAAAAAAAATCATTATAAAATAATAAAACCTAAATCCTTAAAAAAAAAAAAAAATCTAAAAAGACTTTTTTTAAAAATATTTAAGTACCAGATACAGCAATTCCTTTTTTTCTTTGTCACAACAAATTTGGCAAGATTAGTCCAACAAATAAAAATCTTCAAATGGTTGGAGAATTCAAAAAATGCCGTGGAAGATATCACGATCACTGAAAATTAGTCTTCAAGTTAAAATTTCATCACACTAGATTTTAAGTGATTGACTAACGTATTTATGTAATAATTCAATATAGTACAGTTGAATACCTGTAGTAGGTCGTTCAAGCGAAGTATAGCATAGTGCACATTTTGCACTGCCTCTTCCAGATAATTATTCCAGCATCTTAATAAATGGCAACGCATATTGAAGAAAAAAAGAGGGTAGAAAACCGAAAAAAGGAGAGGGGAAGAAAGGAAGGGGAAAAAGAATAATTAAGATTTAACTTAATATGTGCTAGAACCCCTGGAATACTTCTTAGAATTCTTCCCTTTTGTTGATTTTCTTTGATACAACCGGTAAACAAGTTTTTAAGACCATGATTTCGAATTATCATATTCAACTTGTGGGGAAACAAAACAAAACAAAAAGCTCTCTTTACAGCACGAGAAAATTAAGCACTTTTTAATAACCTTTTCTGAAAATTAAGTACTTTTAAGGTACTTAAAAAATGGTTTTCAAATTTAAGCACTTTTCATGATGTTATACACCCTGTTATATTCTGCAAGCAAATTTATTCTTAAATTTTAGATTTCAGTTTTAATTTTATTGATTACATTAAATTAAATCAATTAAAAAAATTGTCTTTGCTGAAAATAATTTATTGATAGAGTTCATTTTGGACAATACTGCAACCATACTATTAAACATAAAATACATAACACTTCTTGTATTGAATCCAATAGACTTTTAGCTTCAGATGCTGCTGTATTATCGTTAATTTCATCAATAAATTCTTCTAGGGCATTACATGTTTGTTCAAACTGTGCATACACTGCTATAATCGTATCTATTTCAGCTTTCCAATGAGAGTTACAGTAAAAGTAATGTTTAAATGTTTTTGTAGAATTTTCCAACTTTTTTGTACATGCAGAAAACAAGAAATATAAATGTTGAAGAATCCAAACAAAATTACAATATATATTGCTGGAAGCGACATCTCAAACTAATAAATTAAAAGAGTGCGATAGGCATGGCACATAAATTGAATGAGGGTTTAGAGCAATTATTCTGGATTGTACACCTTTCAATTTTCCTTTCATATTGCTATCATTGTCCTATGCCTGTCCTTATAATTCATAATATCTAAATCATGCTCATTTAATCTTTTCAAGTTTCTATAGTCCTTTTCCAGTCAATCTTTTTCACCAAAATTTGCTAACCTGATAATGACTGAAGTTTGTTCCTTATGGGAATATTAAGAGTGCACCCCAATTTGATACTACAATATGTGGTTGCTTTTATATTATCTTTGATGTTCTTAAAGACTTCATTTCCAACCATAAAAATAATTTCTTCTTTTGATTATGCATTAAATGATGTGCAATTCTATTATTCGAATTTTTATTCTGTTTATATGATCCATTACTTAACCATTTGATTAAATTTTTAAAAAATCTTTTATTAGGGATTTTTATTATTACACGGGCTCCTCAAAGTAGAAGATTATTACATGCAAAAAATAAAATCACATTTACAATTCTTTAAAACAGTAATTTAAATCGTTCCATTTCTTTATTTATAATAACTTGATTGGTTTTATCAATAGTCGAATTTAAATTTAGTCATTTTAGTAGTTAATTCCAAACAATGAACAACTTAAAGTGACAAATAGCTGCCAAATATAATAAAAAATTATGAGCTATCTGCAGTTATTATAGCTACCTAGATATATTGTAGATTGCTCATTTCTTTTGGAAAATAGTATGCAACAAAAGCTAAATAACGAGTCTCAAGTTTTTGAATACATTAACCAGTTGAAAAGCAGTTTCACCATTTGGTATTTTCTTAAAGTAGTATGTAGTGGAACATAATATGCCTTCAGCATCCTTTGCAAAACCTACTTTGTGTTGTACAGGCTCAGTTTTAGCACAACATTCTAAATTTATCAGTTATAATATTTGGCCACAAATTTGGATTACTTATATTCACTTGACATAGTTGTTATTGTCATTTTCATAGTTATTTTCTGATTCAATCATATTTTCATAAACATACTATTCTTCAATAAATTTTTCAATTTCTACATTTGCATTACAAGACTGTGTAGTTTATCTGGAAATTTCTTCTCCAGTTGAAGCAATTTCATTACCAGAATTACTTCATAGACAAGAAAACACAGCTACTTTTCATTTCTAGAAATTTAGCTTTTCTTCTTTTTTCTTTTTTATACTTGTGATTTCCAGAAATTTAGCTTTTCTTTTTTCTTTTCTATACTTGTGATTTCCAGAAATTTAGCTTTTCTTTTTTCTTTTCTATACTTGTGATTTCTAGAAATTTAGTTTTTTTTTCCTGCTAATTTTCTTTTTTGATACCCAGGGGTATAATTCTTTGCCATGCACATGAGTAGATCAAACAATATTAAAAATTTTACATTATGAATTATCAAAATACTACATGCAATCTAACCTAGTAGGTGAAGTAAACGACCAAAAATCTACTTAACTTATGTTTATATTATGTTGCACACTTGCACGACATTGATATATATCTATGAATTTCATATATTTCTAAACCTGCTGACTTTCTAGTAAAATTTCTTCCTCTTTTCTTTGTGTTAAGCAATTATTGTTCAGAATATCATTTTAGATGCTGATCATATTTGGACCCCCTCTATCATCCCCCATACCATCCAGATGGCTGGCCCTGTTTGTTTAGGAAAAATCATACAAAGCAAAACAATCTTGGGTTGCACATAGCTGTTGTTTTTTCTCCTCTTTGCATCAGACAATGATATGAATGCAATTCATTATCAGACACTAATTTATCGTTAAATTATATTTAGATTTTAGAATAAGATAAAATGATATTTTAAATTTTATTAAGTGATTGTTTGGAAAATCTTGGTCTTGTAACTAATGAGTGGGTTTTTAGTGAAATAATATTGTCTTTATTCACAATTCTTCTCATATTTCAGCAGTATCCGATTATCATTAAAGGTCTACATGAAACTAATTTTTTATTTTCTAAAATTTTAAATTAAATATGGGATATAACAGAATAGCAATTTTTGCTGAAAATACATTTTCTTCAAATTTATTAATCCTTATCAAGCATTTTTGAATTATAATCCAAGACATTTAACTTGGTGCAACTGCAAATTTTGCAGATTTACCAATTGTGTCAGCTGGAGTTAAATATCAATATTAAATTTCTTTTGATGTATGCCTATCTCGGAGAAATCAACTAATGTTACAACAAAATAAAAGTTTTCATGATGATTATTCAAAAAAAAAAGTTTAGTTAAAATTCAGTACATCAAAAATAATACTATTATCTATTTATATATAAATTAGAATATAAGCAAATTAATAGCTGTTAATTGTTTTAATTAACAGTTCGTGTTTCTTAAATGTTATGTTTAATGGTTAAGTTAAACATTAAGTTCCATTAAACATAGAAAATCATAAAAAATCCTATTTATATTTTTTTAATTATATAAAATTTAAATTAGTATCACCTATTTGCAAATGGCAGCAAAAATATCAAGCAATCATTTATGTAAAATTTGAAAAAATTATAATTCATGCTTAAGTATAAATGAATAATATTACAATTTAACATTAATCGCAAATGTTATATATATATATATATTATTCTTTAGTATTTGGCAATTTAAAATTTTGAGAAATTCTTTAATTGAAAAATAGCACTGACTAAGAAAGTAAAAATCTGCAAATGAAAATTAAAAAACAGAATACATGCTAAAAATAAAGAACATATATTTTACAAAAAGTATCAATATGAAATAATATTACCTTAAATGATGGTTCCTGTCTCAGTATATCAAGCAAAACCTGTAATTAAAAATAAAAACAATTAGAACCAACATATTGTAAACATGGTTCCAGAAATTAAAAATAGTGCAAAAAAAATAATGTGCCACAACTTATATATTCATTTATTTATAAGAAAGAAACCAGCGGGAGTGGGCATTTCAAATTTTTCTCACACTCTCTAATAAACTTGTTGTGCCAGAGAACAGCTTATATGGCATTGGCATAAAATAGTTACAAAAAATTAACTTTTGAGATGAGTTTTGCATTTTTACAGAACCAATCACATCATCCTTGGTGAATTATTCTGCAATTAATTCCTGGCATGCATTAATAATATCCAAAAATCAAAATTGTGTTTTAGACGCACTTTGCACAACCGATTAAAACAAAAATTTTGATATAAAATTGCACATGCAGTCACAAAATCCCATACCAAATTTCATATATTTAAGTCACTGTGTTTTTGAATTTTTGCATTTATTTGTTTCTGAAAGTACAAACCAACAGACAATCAACCTGCACTTGGATTTTACTCAGAATGCAGAATTCTACATTGCAGATATTAAATATGTGTACTGAATTTTATCTATCTACTTCTCTTCATTTGATAATTAACTTATATTCGAACAGCCAAACTTCCAATGAACAGATTTTACACAAAATCTGTTAAAAATCTGCAAATGTGGTGTAAAGATTGTATACCAAATTTAAACCTTCTACCTCAAAGCATTTTTGAGTTATCTTTGTCACAGACAGATGAGAATTTCCAAAAATGTGCTTTTTGAGGCTCAAGGAGGTCTGAAATGTGCAGATTTGTCAAAATTTCGAATTTGAATCTTTTGATGATGAATATTGTATAAGTACTTTGTATACAAGAAAGTGAGAAAAGGAAATAGAAAAAACTACAAGAAACTGTCTTACTTTATGAGCAGTGATCGCATAATGTACAAAAGTGTATCATGTGAACATATGTCATCATTAAACTCATCAAATAATATTTATTTTTTAAATGCATGACCAAGTTGCAAGATGTGTTGCTATTTTGCTAGCCAGTAGCATCATTACCAAATTTCAAACAAATGTATCTTAAAAAGTGGGAATTTGCAGCTTTTAACGATTTTTTTATTATTTTAATTAGAGTGATAATTAAAAATTAAGCTGAATTTTGGTGCTTTTGCACAACAATTACCAAAAATATTCAAGCATACAATAAATAAACATATGTAAGAACACAACTTCAATGCCTGACAATTTGATGGTATCATGAACATGAAATTATATCTAAACAATTTTAATTTAATTTAACCAATATCTTTGGTGAACTAGCTGTTTGCCATAGGTGTCTAGTAAATAATAGATGATATTTCTCAGCCATGTATATTATTGTTTTATACTGTTCTTAGATATTTACAAGAATTTCATCATATATATATATGTAAAGATTATTCGAATCCTGTCGGCTAAATAATATGTAACATTATTTTGGTTGAAGCAGAATGCAGGTTTGACATGCAGTGAAGAGACTTTGTAGTTTTAATTTCGTTTTATTCTATTCCGAGTGGCAGGCATGATTTTTTACAAGAAGGCGCAGTGCAGCACAAAAGCAGAAGTAAGAAAGAGCAAAAAGGGGTGTACAAATGATCACTAGTCTTATATAAAACATAGGATCTCTGGCCAGGTGCAAATTCAATACACGTGGTGACCTTTGACACATTTTGAAAGGGCAACTGAAGATGTCACTTTCTCTTGATACGTAGTTCTGATGGCACATTATTTTTACAGAGAAATTAATTAAATCGAAGGTGAAATCGGATCACGAAATAAGAGAATATTTTAGAATGAAGTTAGAATGGGCTAAATTAAGATAAAATCTTGGAAATTAATTTGGATTAAATTAAGAGTTTAAAATATCATTACACACACACACACATATATATGTTTAATAAATATATACTGCCTAATAATTTACTGAATTAAAAAAAATCAATGTAAAATTCTTATTATAAATGAGATAAAACAATAATACACTTACACTTAAGTTAGCTGAGAAGATTTTTTGGCAGAAGATTTTTTGGCAATCTGTTCCTTGAAAACATAAGAACTACGATAAAAAAAAAAGCCTTAATAAATTTCTATGCATAAAAGTAAAAATAATTGGCATTTGTGGATATTTATAACCCTAGTTTATAGAAGATTTTTAGATTACAGCAAAATTGTCAGGCACCGTTATATATAATATAACCATCTTGACAATTTTTCTAATATGCTTGGTGATAAAACCTGAGGGCTATAAATAACCACAAATTTCAAACAGTTCTAACTAATGATTCAAATAATATTATTTTATCAAAAGACCATTGATCTCTTTGGTCACACTGGTTAAAACATGTAGTAGAGTTCTGCTTGAATTTATGAAGTCCATTTATTTCATTATGATGAATTACTTTTCTAAGTATAAAGTGGATAACTAATATTCACTAAGTATATCTGCAGAATTCGATTACTCTAGCTCTTTCCTTTTTACAACATAAAATTAGAAATAATTTAAACATACACATGAAACTTATAGTGAAGAGTGTTAATTAATCCATAAATATTATTGTCATAATCTGACCCTATGCAAGGGTTCGGAAGCAATCACTACATTTTATTTTCAAAAATATAACTTTATTCCACAACTAACAACATTGTGTGCCTTGTCCCCACAAGCTAGTCTACTTGTATTCTTCTGCTATCTCTAAAAGGCGGGTTTAGTTTAGTTATATTAACGTCCTGTTTGAAGAAACACTAGAGCTATTTTGGGACGGACCTCGTAATTTTGAACCGTGGTCAGATGACGAGGACGACACCTGAGCTGGCACCCCCCCCCCTCTCCACACCACACCAGTGGGAGGACGTTTGGTCAGGACGGATTTAACGTGCAACAGAGCCTCTTCGGTGGAATCGGGAACCTGAAATTCTCCGGTTCCAAAGCCGAGACCTTACCACCAGGCCACCGCGGCCCCCTCTGAAAGGCGGGAATGCTGAGTCATGCCCCAAAGCCATTGGATGATTACCTGAGATGAAATACATGTCATACTTTTGTACGCACTCTTCGAGAGAATTAGAATGATTGCTATAATAGTTGGAATTTGCACATAATAGTGCTTAAATAAAGTAATAGCTTATATTTACAATTTTAAACAAAAGCAAAACAAATGTATAAGTATTTTACCTTAATAAGAATTGAAAAGATTCATAGTTATTAACATTACAGAATATAATTGAACATATTGTATTTCCAATGTTACTGATGAGTGTTTGATTTGACATGCTATAGCAACATAATTGCACAATTTCCATGATACCTTACGTACTGATGCAATCCTGCTTAATATTGCACAACTTTGTAAATAGTTTCGCATTCAATGCTCCAGTGCCCTGCAGAAGCTATGTAAACTCGATTATGAATTATATGTTTTGTAACTGATGTCTTTCTTTTCACAATATTTATAACTACTTACAAGCAAGATTGTATATAACTGCATGTACATGAAATTATTTAGAGCTACTGAAGGATTGATTGCTAGGAGAAGTAAAATGTTTTATAGCTATCTCGAGTTGATACATATGTTTATAATAAAATGCTTTAAATTGATTTGGTTTGTCTTTCTGCTCTGCCTTGCTCACCCGTGAAATATATCACATATCAGCATATTTATTCAAATAGGATTGCAACTCAAATGAGGGAGGGGGGAGGAGAATTCTCTGCGTTTTCCCTGTATTTTCTCTGTGCATAGATGTAATATATGATTAAATGTGCAAACAGCACTCATGTAAATTATAATGGAATAACAATACTCTACTCTATAGTTACACTGAATGGAAAAAAGTAAAGAAAGGAAGCAACAATTTAATATTACTCGAAAAAAATAGTATATGAAAAGAATATTGATATTTAAATACAGAAACACAATTTCTCATTATTTATTGCTTAGAATTCAGTTAGACAAAATTTACATACAAATTAAACAAAATTCAGGACTTGATGAAGGGAAAAAAAAATACAAAATAGCATTTCACTATCATGATATAAACAATTTAGTTAATACTTAGCAAAAACCCTTATAAGGAAGATTATTTCTCTATTTTTACTTATTTATTTTTGCCAATTCATATATCTGCATACCAATTTTTGCAACTCCTGCAGATTTTCCAGACATCAGTTATTTTTTTATTTATTTTATTTATTTTTTTGCAACAGTTTCACTTGCAAAGTTTGTTGAAATCCTTTTCTTTCACCACAACTCTCTTCTGCTCTTCTTCTATGATCCTTTATTTTTGCAATGTTCAGAAATCGAAAGAAGTAAGAAACTTAAAATTTCCAGCACTTTCCCGATCTTTATACAAATTTCCAAATTTCCTGGTTTTTTTACAGGATTTTTAAATTCCCTATATTTTTCTGATTTTCCTAGTGCCGTAGCAACCTTGCCAAACCCAGATCTAACCCCCCCCCCAAATTAGAACTACATATTTGCAGTCAGTAAAGTAAATAGTTCTATCTGCATAAAACACTATTTTCTTTAAGATTTCTACTATTTCTACAGAACACAATTATTAGACAATGACTAATACCCACAAATATATTAACTTACAATTCTTAAAATATTATTAGCAAAGTTTGAGAAAGAATAAATAATAAAAATAACTTACAGTGTTACCAATAATTCGTAGTGATGACTGATACTTTCTTCTAGTACTGCAAAATGTAAAAAATATTCATCAGAACATGTAACATTTTCATAGTTTCAAAATACTCAAATTAAGAATGTAAAAGGAATTTGGTTGGAAAATCAATTGAATCCACTTGAAATGTTGAAAGATTTATTAACCAGTGGCTCACTTCAGCCAAAAAAACTATCACACACATATAAACTTAGCTTCTGTTTCCCTGGCAATATAAATGATTAAATCTTTTGTCTGTGTCTGTTTTTGCTCCAATTAGAGAAATAATTATGTCTCCTGAGAAGTTTTAAATTACAGATTTCAGATTAATCTAAATAATTTTGATCTTTAAACATCTTAGAATTATATATTTCTGCTTTCTAATATTCATATTATATATCTACTCTCGGACAATTTTAATTTTAGAAATAGATTTCAGCAATTAATGAAAAATTTAGTGAGCAGGTCATGCAACTTGAAATAACAGAAAGCAGAAATTAATTAGCCTAACGCATGACTATATAGCAAATTAAGTTAACTAAGAATGCATAATAATCCCAAATGAATCAAATATGATTCTTGTGGGATTGATAAGTGAAGAAAGCAAACTGTGTAAGCAACAATAAATTACACAGCATATAATCATTACTTTTGCTTATTTAGAATTTTTTTGCTTTTTGTTAATTAGAAAAATATAGAAATATTAAATACTAGTTTATAACAACAAATCATATATTCTTAGCTTTAACAACATTAAGTAGATTGTGAATGGCAGCATTATAGAAAAACATTTTTGAATAAAAATATACTTAGAACAATAATGTTGGAAAAAGGAAAGTGTTTTTAGAATAATAATGTCTAAAAAGGAAAATGTTTTTAACAGAAAAAAATAATATTTTGTGAGGTTGTAACTACAATTATTAATTACATATTAATTACAATTGTTTATGATTCATCAAAATAAGTATTCATTTACAAATCAAAGATCTTCTTGCAATTTACAAGATAATAATAAATTCAAAGAGTGTTCAAAAGCAGAGTAAAATACTTGTTTATTGCACACATATTTAGGAAATTCCAGGCAGAAACTATGTATAAAATGATAATATTATTAAAAAGAAGAAAAATAAAAAAAGACAACTTACACATTTTCAGGAATGTTAGATTTGTTTGGTATATTAAATATATCCAAGGCTTGCACAGAATATTTAAGAAAATCAGAAAACGGTTCTATGGCATCGAAAAGTTCTGTAATATGATAATATTAATGAGAAATCATATTAAGAAAATGTCACATATCAATAAAATAATAAAAAAATATGGAAATATTTTACATTATATTTCATTTATTTAAATTGTCATAAATAGAACAAGGCTAATTCTTTTATAGATAAAAAATAACAAATTTTAATTTTCATTCATTTATGATTCATTAATTTCACAGGAAAGAGCAAAAACCATATAACCAATATGTAGTTAAAAAAAAATTCCAATTGAGCAGATTTCTTATGAATTTGATCTAATAATAAAGATGAATGAATATGAATTTGTGTTTGAATGAATGTGCATTTGTGTTAGTACTTTAAAGCCCAGTTTCACCTACAAATAACAAAGAACACATATACTTTGAAAAATGGGAATAGGCACATTGGAAGATTTTTTTTTTTTGAAATTTTAATAAAAAATTTAACTAATGAAAAATTAGATTAAATTTTGGTAATTTTCGACAATTACTTTAAAAACTATTACACAAAAATAAGTTTTGCACCATTCCACAATTTAAGAAAATAAAGGGCCAATTTAATAACTGTACACATTTTTCCTGAATTTTAGTAATTTTATTTTATTTATTGCCTAATTATCAACAATATAGTACATTGTTTACTCCTTGAGAACATGACATCATGATTTATACATTAATCACTTGATTAATCATCACATCGTGTATGAGCATGTACTTAAGGCCTACGTATTTCGGTGAATTCAGTGAATTACTTAAGTAATTCCATGAGTTAATTTTTCGTAAATTTATTTATAACTATTCATACATTTATTTATTCTTTAGCTGGTTTGCTTAAGTTTTCTAGTTAAGGCTGAAGCTTTTTATGTTCATAAAATAATAATAATAAAAATATTTTTTAATTCTTTCATTTCGTTTACTGTGTCTCACTGAATTTTGATAAAATTTCTTTCAACAATGATTATGGGTCGAAATTAGAGAAAAAGACGATGTTTAGCTTAATTGGATAATAACATTGCCGTGAATATTCTGATTTTTGTAATGGGGGCAGTCTGGTTTTTCTTTTTCTGAAATTTAAGTAATAAGAACCAAGGAAGCAAACCAACTTTCTGAAAGCTTCCTATTTTCATTGCGAAACAGAACTAGCTGGAATGGAATCATGACTCAATTGGATGAATCCGCAATTTAGAAGAGTACAAGCTTACCCAGTGAGAAAACCATGGATTAGCAACTATTTACTGTGACGTTGATGAACAGTATAGAACAGTACAGTGTCTAAAACCTGGACTTTATTGATGGATCAGATCAAGCCAATATCAAGCGCCTCAGTAAGGTGACTGCTAGACGAATTTTTCTCAATAAAATTTAATTTGGAAATGGCCAGCATTGTAATTTTCATAACAAAAATAATTAGGCACTCTCATGCTTGCTCATTAGCTGCAATTCGGGAATTTCATGAAAAAAGAAAAACAGCCGCTAAAAATGAAATTGGACTGATCTATAAAGAAAAATACGAGAGCAAGTAGAAAAAGGGCGAATTTCCGCGATTGCATAGTTATGAATGGTGCAGTTTCGTTTGTGGAACTAATAGCCATGACATTTTATTTTTGTAATGTTTAGTGATTGGCGCCTTTTAGATGCACGAAAAAAATAAGAAAGACACTTAAAATTTCTGGTTTTTATGGAAATTTTCTTCTGTTGTTTAGATGATTTTTAAATTTCCTGTACCTTTCTGGTTCTCTTGGCGCTGTGGCAACAATGATACAAAATGAAAACTGTTACGTTATTTTACCTCAATTAACCCTCCAGTTGTGTATCCTGCGACTTCCGCGGGTTGGCAATCAGTCCATTTTCTGTTGCATCCCGCGTATTATGCAGTTTAGAGTGTTTATTTTTACGATTACAGATTTTAATTATATTATTATTGTGTAGCATATAGTATCACTTCACTTTCTTAGAAAAATATTTGAACTTATTTGCAAACATCGCATCTAAATAGTCATTTCAAAGAAATACGCAGCCAGAGGGTAAATAAAACTGATTTCTTTTAAAATATTTTCTTTCAAGAAACTCTGACAAGCAACTTTCACCAAGTTTTAAAACAAAATATCACACTTCATAATCAATATTCAATCAAATTCTTAATTTGTTTTACCATAGATATAAGACAATATTTTAAAAAGTAATAAATTATTAAATTTTGGACAAGCTTTTAGAAAATGCATTAAAACAGCTAAAAAAAATTTTCTGAATTTAAAAATTGAAGTTCACCATGAAATCGATAGATATTTAAAATGAAGATATTTAAAATTACCTTGGTTCCTTGATTGAAATCTTTTAGCAACTGCATATGCACCATCCAGAATAGCTATGATGAAATCCTTACAGTCTTCAATAATGAAGGTATTTTTTGATTCATCGAAGGTTTTCTAAAAAATGGAAAGAAAGAGAGTCTCAGATTAATGACTCCAATAACAGACTCAAATCCACTGACTGATTTACGACACAAACATAAAGAGTACTTGTATATTACTGTACATTTCAGTATCCTGAGACCGCGATTTTTCGACTACTCTATCTCATTAAGGGTTGAGACATGGGGTAATGAGGCACATTTCTCAAATTCTTCGTCCTTCTTGACCCTTGATTTCCGGCTTTTTCATTCAATTTTTTATATGAGTGTTGTGTTTTTTCTGTTCGTATCATTTTAATTCAAAATTGCACTATCAATTACTAATACGGCTACTTCAAGTGACAAAAATATACATTTTAAAATACTATTTTTGAGTTAAATAAATCATTAATAATAATATTTAAAAAATATTAAAATACATGTATATAAAATAATATTTTTATTTTTAAAGACACTCCATATTTACAGCAATTCCTTAAATGAAAGTAGAGTCGATTATTTACTGTTGTTAATCTCAAAATATTGTCAAAAAATTTAATAACATATAAAAAACGATATAATTTAACATTTTAAAAAATTCATTATTATTTTGTAAAAAAGTGAAATACCAAATTTTAAGACAATAAATCTTTCATTTATTCATCATAATTTAATGTTTATGTCTCTTACAATAAATACAAATTCCTCCAAAATATTTTATTGTCAATTAGTATCTTTTTCTGACAGTATTATGATTTGTTTGCAGTGTTTATGCCTCATAAGTCTGCTAGTAACCCGAGTTTACTTTACTGTTAAATATAAACATCTCCTCCTTTCATCTTTCCTCTTACCCCTATTTTGACAGATTAAATCATTCTAACCCCTGCACAAAAATGCTGAGGATTTAAGAATCCATTCGGAAACAATAACTGCATTGCTGTTGAAAAATTTTAGGTTTAACCTCATATGACTGGCGAATATAATCATTATGTTAACATGACTTCTTTGACTGCAGTAAAAATGACATTTTGGCTATTTTTTTTTCGAGATTAAACACTGACATGTGCTTAATACACAAGTACCAATACATGTGATAAATAATTTAAATAACCATAAACAAAATAATAAAATTTATACCTTATTAGTTAACTTTTTAAAATTGGAAATAAAAACTGATGATGGATTCGGTAAATGGTGATGGCTGAAAGAAAACTCAGGGTCGCAATAATCTTCACGGTCAAAAAACGTTTTACATTCCTTGAGTCTAAAAATATATTAAAGTGATACATCATATTGAAACCAATATTTTTTTTATCAGATAAATTCATTACATCATTTTTTTGCATTCAAATAAAGTAATTAACTCACTTTCTCTGAATAAAGGGCAAATCGAGTTTTACAAATAAATTCAAACGCACATTGAAAGCTTGGAGAATTTCTATCAATTCCATCTAAAACATTCAAAACGAATTATTTTAAGAAAAATGCATAAATACTCTCCTTTATTAAGATTAAGAAGGGAAAAAAACAGTATACAATATAAAATATAATTCAAGATGTAGAAGTTCAAATAATTAACAAAATTATGTATTTAATTTTGTTAATTACTTGAACTTAAGGAATGAATAAGACTTGGTAATGCAAACCATAATTTATAAATTTAAAATAAAATTTTAAATGGTATAAAATTATGCATAAAAGATTTATTGAATCCTAACACAACCAATATTCTTGATGAACCAGCAGGTCACCAAAGTAACCCAAGAGATGGAGTTTGATAGCAGTCAAATCAAGAGAATAGTTCAGTGAATTCTCTTTTTGGAATGCTGATGTTCAGAATTTGTTGTGTACACTTCATGCTATAGCAATTGCTTAAAAATAATTTGCTATTTGTATGTTATTGATTTCTGCAAGTATTGTTTTGTGTGTGCTTCGCCAATGTTGTGCTACCAGTATTTCATGTAGAATGAAATTGCATTATTCATTACTGAGCCTATTGGGCATTTTATTGTACATCCACTCGATTGGATTTTTCTGTAACAATATTTTATACCAAGTAACTAATACAATCTACGTCAGCTATATCTTAAGATTGATCAATTGAGTGTGTATTATAGGAAGATAGTAGGAACTTGGCAGAGCTACATTATACATAGATTAGAAATTGTTATAGGATTATTAATCTAGAAATTCATCTGCTCCAGTTTATTAATGTTCAAATGTTCAATGAAAAGACACACATAAAAAATGGTATACAAATGAACCTTTTAAATAATGGATTATTCGGTAAAATTTTTCACTTTCCAGTTGATATCCATCTACTTGCTTTCTAAGCCATGCAATTCACCAGCTAATTCAGGAATCTGAATTTGATACTTATGTAATGCAGCAGATTCACTCACCAAACTACTGTGATATACCAACAGGGTAGTTACATTATGCATCCTTACACATAATGCACCAATTGTGTTAGCTGGCAAACAAATTATTGAAAGAAAAAAAAAAGAAATTATGGAGCTTGGCAATCTCGATGTAATCTTAAGGTAGCCAAGTAAGCCTAACACAGAGGTGCGGTGAGGAGGTTGCACTATGATACTTAAATACCCTAAATTTCTCTAATACAAGTCTGTGTGACTTATCACTAGATTTTTTGGATAGGCTTCATCACTTTATTCAATCGAGAGGAAATGAAAGTTTATTTCTAAGAAATGAGCAAATAATAGCCTAGTATTGAAAAAAAATGTTCCAACTATTTAAATGTTTGAAATATACAATACTTTTCACATATGAAATTGTGTGTGTGTGTGTGGTGCCAGGTACCTCACTTCCCGCTATCAAGTAATGCCTTTGGTGGAGGAAACGAGAATTACTGTCCGTTGATGCAAAAATGCAATGATGTAAAGACGAACTATTACAATGTGCATATGACGCCAAGAAGGATGCGATGTGAAGACGAAATATTATGACGTGTTCTTTAAAAGATGAAATATTACGATATGTTGTTTAAAAGACGAACCATTACGACATATTATTTAAAAAGACAAACTTTTATGTTAGCTCTGAACTTGATTATCATAGTCAAGACTGTAAATTTGCCCACCATCATCAACATAACTATATTACCATTCATTATATTCTCAAATATCAGCTAACTCGAACTTGTTATTACTTGGCCATCATCTCCACGTATATATACTTATTTTGCTATTTTTATATTAGGTAAGAAAGCATTTTAGTTGAAAATCATTGATGTTTCAACATTTGTGAATAAGAACACATTTTCCTTGTTAGATATGATGAGACATTTAAAAATTCATAATGAAGAAGTATTAGAAACATGATATTTAAAAGTTCCTCATAAAATCCTTATTAATATCTACATCCTAAAATCAGTTCCAGAAATATACAATGAGAGTATATTCATTTGAAATAGATGCAGAATTTATTTTATATAGAATTCAGTTCAGTTAGACTGAAGAACACAATATGATTATCAAACTTGAGTTCTGTAACTGTAACATTTAATAGTTGGCTCAAGTTTTGTGAACTTTATAATACTTTCTTCTAATCCTAAGATTTTCTATAAAAGTGTGCTTTAGTTCTATGCAACTATTAAAAGACTTGCAAATTTAGTGTGGTACTTCTTCAGTATATAAAACACTCAGTTTGGTTGAACTCACTAATGCCTTTTTATATCATCAACAGATACCAAGGCACCAATGGCAAAAAATAAAATAACTACTACAGTAAACACAGCAAAAGAATTAATTTGATTATAGTATAAATAAATTTTATCTTTACCAGAAAGTTCACCCATTTTTAATTTTCATAGGTTGCATTTAATTTGCTTACCAAATCATAAACTTTAGCTGCTGTCTTGCTTTTTTTGCCATTAGTGATGTGACATTCATTGGCGATATGAAGAAATACCTACTAGTGGTTTGCAATTAAAATTAAATTTATTTTAACAACTTCTCAAACAGTAAGTAAAGATTTATGTCTATCTAATTATTGAACATTTGGTTTTTGTATATTAAAAGCATGCAGTTGGAGAACTTTGGGTTGAGATTGCATGTTATTGCCAAATTTAAACTTAACTGTATGTCACTGACGAACATAGTCAAAAGCCTAGCATGATATTTTGAGCAATAAATCACTAGTTACAATAAACATGGCATGTCTGGCATTTTGTTAATACATAAGTGTTAAACTTTAATTATATAAGCTAATGCTAGAGATATAAACCTTTTAATTTAAAGAAAACAAGTTGTTTAAAAAAATTTCATATCATCTTACCGGAAAGATATCCACTTCCAGGCGTGTTAAAAACTTCAGCAAGACCAAACATATTGAACTGTGAATCATTATTGGAATAGTTGAATCATACAAAACAGGTAAAAAATAGTTTGTAAATTTTATTATTGTTTCTCGGCCAAATGATTGGTACTTGACATCAAAAAGATCCAACAGCAAAGCGTAAAAACATGCTCTATAAAAAGAGTAACAAATTGAATTAAAAATTAAAGTAACCAATTGAATTTTTTCTCCCAAGCCCTGATGGACTGTTAAAAAAATTAAAGAAAACAAAATGAATTAATTGATGGAAGGACTTAGCAAAGTTGAGTGTGTTTAGGGTTCAGGAAATGAAATCTAAGAATTTATAAAACATCTTTATAATCAACTAAAATGAACTTAACAGGCATTATCTTGGCTTCTACAAAAGACATAAAAATATATCTTTTTGATATATTTATGTAAACATAGGTTTAAAATATGATAACAAGGATTGACAATAGAAATATAAGACACACGCCTTAAGTACATGTTCATGTCTGACGCTGCAACCAAAGACTCAACATATAAATTATGATGGTATGCATACTAGGAAGAAAAACAATTTGTATAATGATAAATTTCTATTTCCAACATCTATTGCCAAAAATTATGCATAAACGGTTAATTTTTGGGCATAATCTATAGAAAAATTCAGGTACTTGATTAGGAGGTACATATTGAGGGATTAGGTTTTTGGCCCTATTTTTAAAGAATGTTGCTGCCAGTGTTAGGGCTTAGCATTTTTTTTTCTTTTTTTGAAACTACTTATTAATGCGGAGGTTCTTTGAATATTTATTAAAGAAAGACTTTGGAGCAAAAATTCCTAAACACGCACCCGCCAAAGTCGCAATTTTAACGTACTGATCAGCAAGTAATTTGTTTTCGATTCAGGCATTCCCCAATTCCTTCGAGCAACTAGATAAACTAGTTGAACAAAATCTTCTATTGTGATAGTTTTGCATCCCTTTTTCATGGAGAATGTAGCTTAGCATCAAAGGAATTTAATCTCTTCCTAAATTGAAAAACTAACTAAAATGCCAAAATAATTTCAAATTAGTAAGGAGCTTCAAAAGAATGTTAAATCTCACTGCATATAAATAACTGGTAGTAATGCTTTTCAAAGAGGGAAAGGAGCCTAGTTCAATGACATGGTAAATGCCTGAATCTTCATAGCAATTAAGTTAAAAAATAACCAAGTATGTACGGTTATCAACAAAAAAAGGATTATGACATATCTGTAACTTCGTTATTTGATATCACATTTTCATAATATTGATGTCGATGGAAATGGATTAAAGGGACATGTTTGTAGAGATAAACATATTAACTAAGAAAATTAATATTATCTCAAAATTTTTCTATTATAGATATCCAGATTTTTTAATACTTTGAATTAACAGATTTTTTTATACATGTGTATCATATTTCATGCTAAAATTTAAAGTAGTTCTAGAGTTATATATTTAATATTATTTGCTGAAAACTCCACAGACAAAAAGCCAACCACTCAGGGACCGTATATTAAGTAAGTCTCGGCTTGTTAATAAAAAAAAATTACGAAGGAATTTCGGAGAAGCAATCAACACCACTCAGATTTATCCTTAACATAAGTATGTTTGTATATTTTTCCATACATAAATATTATTCTTTTTATTTACATAATGAAATTTTTTTTACTTTTAAAATCAACTCATAATATGATCTTTGTTAGTTGATACTGCCCTAAGAAATTAAGAAATGTTTTAATTTTTGACGATCGAGATATGTTGTTTAATCCTCTCTCCCTACCCTCCTCCAAAAAAAGTTGATGATTGAGGAAATGCAAATATCGTAAAGACATGTTTTAAACCACTGTCATTACTGGAGTTTTTTTTTTTTAATGACTTTTATTTGCAAGTATAAACGATTGTAATTTTGATAGAAGTTTTATTAAGTTTATTACCATAAAAACATCTGAGTGATGGACATTCTCTCTGTTATACAATAACTGATGCAATCAAGACAAATAAATACAAACAAATTGAGTCAAGAACATTATTATGCTGTAATATCTCATATATAGAAGTCCAAAAACAATGTTTTTTCATAAACGCAACTGCAAAGAGATTATTTTAAGGATATTTTAAAAATAATATCCACCTAATGAAAGAAGTTTATGAATTAGTGCTCCACATTAAGCCATTAAGTATATAAATAATAGATGTTAATTTCCTTAATTTAATGTTAATTTATTCAATGGTAGGAAATAGGACGGATTTCCTTGAATCTTAATTTTCCATTTACTTTCAAACGATAACTGATGATAAAGAGCAAAAATTAATTAAACATTTCAACAGCAAATCTCTTCTTCAATCTACTTGTGTATACATTGAATAAAAAACAAATGTTCACTTTTTTTAAAAAAGGAAGCAGAATTCATATTAAATAAAAATTGTCCGAACTGAAAATAAATTTAATATTTAACTAACTGCAACATTATGATGGCCATTAAAGGTTGTGCTTCTTGAAAAGTAGATCTGTAAATACAAATAAACTTAATATACGGTCCCTAAAAAAGTGGGTGTTGCAAATCGACTCTGGAAAAATGTTTCAATTTTTGTGATTAATTAGAAATATTCATTGACTATTGAGCACAAACATTCATTACTGAGCATATTTTCTTGGATTCTGGCATGGATTTGTTTCTTGGATTTGTTCTCACTAAAAATTTAAATTTTTTACCCACATTAAACTTTAAAAATTCATAAAAAATATTAAATATTTATTATTTAAGTATTTATTTCAAATCTTTATGAAACATGATAGTTTACTTTAGGTGAGTGAAATTTTTTTAAAAGAAATATATATCACTGAAAGTTTATAATAGTCATTAAAAGAGTTATTTTCCAGAACCCTATGGCTCTCAAAATTATCATCAGAACTCCATAAAATTTTACTGAGAGGTTAATTCCATTACAAGAAATCGATTGAGTAAAAAAAAATAACAGCCGTAACGGGAAAATTTCAAGACATGGTTAATTAACCATGATAATCAACTCAGTTAGCGATTACTTTTGGATGATTAATCACTGATATGCAGTCAATGTACAAATATCAATTCATTTATTATACTATTTGTCTATTTTTTTTAAAGAAAATGGTCCTGCAGAACTAGGGAGGAAGGGAAAAAAATACCTTCATATATAAATACATATATTAAAATCTAACTGAATGCAACTTACCTCACATCATCATCTGGTGGAGGGCCTTGGCTCCAAAGTAAATTATTAATTAAAAAATGTCCTTCAAATCCATTATAGGCAGTCTTGACTAGAGGAAAATATTCATAATTAAATCTTTGAAAGATAATATAGAAATATATTTTTAAAGCATATTTCATAAAGACTTAATATTTACAAATAATAAAGCAGAATGCAGATATCTTGCATTTTACAAAGAATATTTGACTTAGAGCTACCAGATTTGGTATCTATATATATTTTAAGTAGGATTGTACACCTCAGAGCATAATTTTAATTAAAACCACTAAGTGCTAAGATGTCATGAGTTTTGATCTTATAGGTTTATCTAATCTACACAATGAAGAGAACAGTTATAAGGCCATTAAAGTAATATTGTTTTTATTTTTGATGTTATTGCAAATATTTAATTCATATATTTACAATTTGATGCTCACAAACATTTTTTTAAGGAACCATGCACATTATTTTATGTACAAAAGATTTAACTGAAAGTAAATATAAATAATGTTCCCAGCAAAAGAACTAGTCACTAAAGATGGTTGATATGAAATAAGTTGATTTTGATTGCAAATAACAATACCACATATATTTATATAAATTGCATTAATATTATTTCTACTAATAAATATCAAAAAAAACTTTTCAAATTTTGACTTAAAATTATTCCCCACTTTACTCATTTTTCTATAATTAATGTTTTGACGTTTTGTAAAATAATGTTAAATTAATTTAGCGATATTTTCTTCTAGCTCATCCTGGATATAAAAATGTGCAAATTGTATACCTATTTCTAACAAGAGGCATCTTTTGATACCTTAAAAAATTTATAACAATGTCTAATTTTAGCACTGTAATTAATTTTGCCTATAATTATGCATCAACACTATTTTGCAACAGCACATCAATTATAATCAGATTAGCGAATCTCCATTTCAATTGCAAGAGAAAATATAGGAGTTAATGCATAATTTTGACATTTGTTTGTTTTCCACCATGTTGTATTTCAGTGTAGATGGTTGCAGTGAGTAGTTTTAAAAAAAATTGAATAATGCAGTTTGTTCTCCTATTCCAGTAATGAGTTCAAATCATGTGAGTTTCGCTTTCATTCATTAAAAATAAATAAAACACTTCATTCAAATTAGCATTGCAAGGAGTAAAATTATTCATACTACTGCTAATTATTTTTATTCTTTTTTAAAAAGAAAAAAACTTAACTTAAATTTATATGTTTATTTCCACTTATAATGTACAAGACAGAAGGATTTCTTGCAATAAATAACAATGCTCTGAAATTGATAAAAACTAACAAACTGAAAGAGAAAATTCATTGAATGATTATTCCAAACTTGACCATTAATCCTATAGTAATTACGAAAATTGCTAGTCAAGCAATGATAAATTGGAAAATAATTAGAATGTAAGTAAAGGACAAAAGACAATGAGTTAAAAGTTTCAATAATGCAAAAAACAATGGAGGGCAAAAAGACTGAAATTGCTACTAATCTAAAGACTGAAATTGCTACAATCAATATATATTCCTTTCCAAAAAAATCAGTTGTTCATACCATTTTTTCATTATGATCCAACTGGATACACCGAAAGAAATATTATAATGAGTTAAAGTAAACATTGCATTTAACTTACAATTTATCAATAATATTATGAATATATTATAAAATGTACACAATGGAGGCACAAAAAATTTTATTATCTGTTGTAGATCCTGAGACTAACACATTTAGACAAATTCCATTACGGGATAATATGCAGTTAGACATGCATATTTCTGAAATTCTTTATTAAGCCTTGACACTGACTTCCACCATATTAAGATGATTTTTTGTTTCCATCTTACTCCTATTTTCGCGAAATAAAAGTCTCTAGCACATGCCCAAAAGTGCAAAGGAATTATGTATATAAGAATTAGCAACACAGAAAAAAATTCAAAGATGTCAAAAAACATCTTTTGGTTGAAATAAGTATGCATAAAATCGCGATAGAAATAGTGTTAAGCCAAAAGCACGGGAAAAAATTTATAATGTATTATTATAGGTATTATTAGGTAAAAATTTATAATGTATTATTATAGGTATTATTAGGTATAATGTATTATTATAGGTAATTATAGGTATTATTAATTTAAATTTATAAAAATTTAAATTAATAATACCGCCACTTGTAACAAATTTCTAAAATTAATAAAGGAGTTAGCCAAAACTTAATAAAAAGGGAAAGAAATGCTTCCAATCTAATTTCAAACTACACTACACGCCCGAGTATCCGGTTTGCGACTATCTGGATTAGTTTTCTTTTATTATAATTAAATGAGGAAGGCAAGGCATTACATTGGCAACATTGCCAAGGCACTAGGAGTGGGCATCAGCTATGATCCTCCTATGTGTTGCATTCAAAATACAAATTCTGAAGGAAAAGAGCAGTGTTCTGCTAGTTGCACATTGTTTTGTCAGTGTGTAATGGACTCGGTTGTTGCCATTGTTCCTGATTATAACTGCACAATGCATACAGTATTTGTAAATTATTCTTGGGGTATGCTTACTGTTTTTTAAGTATACCACAATAAAGATTTCAAAATGGGTGATAATTGAAAAAAAAGTTGTAGTGACTATGGAGAAGAAATTATGCACTAAGTAGCAACAAAACTCTGGTTTAACAGCAAAAATTGACAACTGCTTCAAAGATTCACCACGCCGCATTCACATTTTCCTTGGCTTGAAATAAATGAAGGGCTTAGTACTCAATAAAAAGTGAAAAAATACATATTATAACAGTGAGTTTTGACATAAAAACTTTGTCTTATGGTATTGATAGGCAAAGAAATGAGTTCATAGTACTCAAGTTGATCTAGCTTTTTTGTTTTTCGGCTTACTATTCCGCCACGTTAGGCTGGATACTCGGGAGTGTACTATACATTTACAAATATTCATTATCAGACTTATTAGCAAAGAGAGTTTACAAAATTATTAAGTAGAGTAGAGGTATCAAAATATCAAAAAAAAATTCTGGACAAATTTTTCTTTTAAACTTGAGCTTTCAATGTAATTTGAAAAATTTTCACATAATTTAGGAAAAATTAAGAACAATCCAAATTTTTGAAATATGGAATTTGATAACAAAGAAAGAAATGAACAGGCAATGCAGTTTGTTATCATAAGCATCAATAACTGCATTACCATTTTCTCTTTTTACCATATTTTTGAAATTATGAAAAGCAAAACATGTGCCTTTCTTCATTTTTTATTAATGAAATCTTGAGAATACTAAGAACCATAAAAAGAATGGAATATTAAACACTTTGCTCAAGTCACAGAAACCAGGAGAGTAAAATTAAAATTATTGATTACATCTTAATCCATATGACAGACTGATCAACAAAAGTGGCTATTCATGAAAGACTTCTAATTTAAGAGAATAATGCATGCATGTGTATTTGCAGTGTCTTTCTAATCAAAAAGAAGCTTTTTTTAAAGCTTTTGTCTAGGTCTAAAGCTTTAAAAGAAAAGTGCATTTCCAGAATTTTCTACAAAACACTGAAAATACAATAAACAGTCCAGTACTAAAATTAATTTGCAATCAGTCAAAGCATTGATAAAATTAATTATAATGAATAAACTTTAATATATCTTGAGTCGAGATAAAAATTGAAAAAATGCTATAAAGCCAAATGCCATATTTTAATGATGTCATACAGATAAATATGAATGAATGTATCTGAAACAGAATTTACTTTATATTTAATACTAGCCGCCTTTGGCGACCAGCCAATTCGCCAATCTTAAGGCTCATTAAAATTTTAATAATTAAATATTTTATGTAATTCTTACTTTAATAGCTTCTTCATTAAAATATTTTCAAATTTCAATTCACTCATAATATTATAAAGGCCTTCAGTCACAACGCAATCTGTATCTCTCTAATTTTCTGTTAGCTCCCGTAGAATTTATGCTTTAAATTAAAGTGTAAATGATTAATCTGCAATTAATATAATAATATTTTTTACTGGAACAAAACATTTTTTTTTCTTTTTTTTGTAATATGATTACTGAAAACAGAGTCACAGAGCATTTAAACCTTATGGGTACTAAAGAATATCTTTTATGTAATATCTCAAGAATTTGTCAACAAAATGTTCTCAGATTCATCATGAGCAGATCGATTAATTAACAATATTTCATTTTAAATGCATCAAACACTAAGAAAATAAACAGAATCGTTTAAAATAATCGGCTGAAAAAACTATGTACTTAAAACTATAAGCATATACAAACAATATATAGCTAACATAAATACAATTTAATTACAAAAGCATACCACTGACCTAAAAAATTAATCAAGTTTAAATCAAGTCGACATCCGTTGAAAATAGTTGTCAACAATCAGAACACAATGCGCATGTGTGAATTTTCAATGCCAGTTATGGTAATGCAAATACGTGAATTTTTCTACGCCAGTTGGGGTAACACAATGCAGATTAGAAATTTTTAATTTCCTTTATTATGTTTTATTTTAATTCAAAAGTACTTTAGAATGAATCTTGAAAGATCGATTAATTAACAATGTTTAATTTTAAATGCATCAAACATTAAGAAAATAAACAGAATCGTTTGAAATAATCGGCCGAAAAATGTTAAGCCTAACCTCATTAGCGTGGGGGGGGGGGCGGGGGGACAGAAGCCTTATTCATTTTGCGGTGGGGAAATGAAGATTTTTTTGGCGGGAAAGTTAGTTTTTAATTAATAATTAAGATTCTAATTAAAAATTCAAAAAAAAAAGAGACCCCAGGTGCACATTCCCGACCTCCAAGATATACATGAACTGAATTTGGTAGCTGTAGGTCAAACGGTCTGGCCTATACACACACACACACATTGAGTTTTATTAAAAGAATTGATATAGATTGAATTCTAAGACAAATTCTCTGAATCAGTTTTTTAGGTATGCAATACAACAGAAGTACTAATGCAAATCATAGAGAGTAAGTTTTTGCAGATAATACTAACCATTATTTAGGGACAAAAACACAATTCATTAGCATATGTTTTCAGTATAAAACATTTTTAAGTATATTTTAAGCATTTTTTGAAAATTTGAACCACAACCAGTATATAAAATTTAACTATCCTAAAATACATATTATGACCTAAAATACATATGCTAATGCTAAATCCCCAAAACTGAAATGTCTCCAAATCATTTATTGATTAATCATGCAATGTGAAATCATTGTGCATGCTCAACTAATTAATGTAGAGTAAATATTTATTTTTCATAAATTACAAGTATATTATTTATAGTTTCCAGGAAATGGTTTGTAAAACTTTAGGATCTGAAATATGAATTTCTGTCAGAATCAAATTGATATAAATGTTCAGTCACTATTATAGCTGGGAAGAGTCTAAAAGCAAAATCTCCTTCACATTTGATCATTTAATTGTTAGGATTCTTTCATATGAAGACTGTGACAGATAAACATCTGTGAATAATTCAACATACTTATTTGCAGAGGAGTGCTGGATTAACAAATGGGCAATTTTTTCCCTCAAAATTATATTTTTGTGTTATTTTCCAGGGATTTCATTTTATCCTTTTCTTTTGCCTTATAAGGCTCATTCATTCAAATTTATTAAAATAAAAGTTAAGGATCAATTAAATTTAAAAGCAATATCTTTATAATTTTAAGGTAGATTTCTTATATTAAACTATATTGCAATCGTTTCTATGACAAAACTTCCAAGAAAATTTTAGCAGATTTTCACCTATTGTAGTCCCTAGAATTTAAAACTCTCCTTTGTTCAAAATTTTATATAAATACACACATGCATAATATATGTGTGTGTGTGTGTGGTGTCCAGAGCATCATCCTGGCGGCAATCGCGTCATCAACTTCAGTCATGTAAAAAACGTTTATCAATGTAAAATGGCCCAGCTGTGCATCAAGTTCTTCATTATATTCAATTATTATGATATAGAGTGTAATCATTGAAGTATGATTCATCTGTTTAGTATTAATCTCAACCAGGCTTTCCCCTAGAGAGATATTTGTGTAATGCGTTTAGTAGAGGCCTGTTTTTCAAGCCATTTAGAGTTATATATATATATCTTGTGAACAAAATAAATAAGATAATTTTGTTTGGATTTTAACTGGCTTGGAATATATTGTTAGAAAAATAAAAATCCACGTAGTGGGCCATTAGTTTGTAAACAGGTCATCTAACCCAAGGGTAGTGGAAATGGTGGAGGTGGAAATTTTCATTTTGCTATAACTTTCTTAATATTAAAGACATAATATTAAAGAAAATGAAATCAAACTTTTGCTTTTTTTATTTCCTTAGTTTGAAATTGTTTAAATGCACATAAAGTAAATATTAACAGCTTGAATAAAATCTATTAAATAAAAATTAAAATGATAAAGTTTTAATTTCAACAAAATGTAAAAATGATCAGCTGAAAAATTTTCGGAAGCTATCAGTTTTTTTTTTTAAGGTCTTTATATCTTTTGAAAAATGAACATTGATATTCCGGAGCTTTCATTAATTTGTTGAACCTTTGGTTTGATGTCTGCTGCAATACTGAAAGTATACTTATTAAAAAATTTTGTATTAATAAAAGGCAATGATTATGGTTTTAACATAAATATGGGTACTTTTACTTGTCGACTAATAGCAATTAATTGGCAAAAACAATCGGAAAAAATATGCTAATCTATTGAACATATTCGCTAATGACATACAGTTAAACCTAAAATTTGCCAACGGAACACAGTTAATAATAAATACAATAATGCAGAAGAATTTTTTTTTAAATTTGATGATACATTGTCTTTTACTCCAATGAATAATTGCAGTTGAAATATTTAAATGTGCAACAATAAAATCTTAGTTTTAATATTAATTAAGAAAGGCAGATGATTTTTTGGCTTACAATACATATGAAAAAATCAAACAATAAATTTGCACTTAGTGCCATAAAACGTTTTTGTTTGCATTTAATTGAAAGAGCAATATTTGCGAAAACAATAGTTTACTGGCTAATACAAACATTTGATGCTTCCTACAAACTTTTTCAAACAATATAAACTTTGTAACATGGCTAGATATATATATTATTATTATTAGAATACTTGTACTTTTGTATTATTTATTTTTTAATGTTTCAGGAAAATCATTCCCATTGGTTTTTATTTCAGGATTAAAAGGAATTTGAAATTAGAATTTTAGATAAAAAGAAATCTATTTTTGTCTTTCAGCTTGACAACATGATTTTTTTTTCATGTTTTTTGATCATGCTAATTGGTCAATATTTTTTTTTTTTTTTTTTGCAAACTTTGTATTATTATATTTGGATTGCATTATAATGTTGCGATCATTTTACCATTTGTTCAAAATAATTCTAAATGAAATTTCTTTCATACATTGAACAAATATTTTACACATTGAATTTAATTTTTAAATCATTTTATTACAGAAACAGAGAAAAAAGACTTACTATCTTGTTCTATTCCATCATACTCTACTTTTATGTGGAGGATTACATACAAAATTTTAATGAGCTTCTTTCGAAGAATAATTGCACTGGGTGGGCATTCTTTTAGGAGTGTTTCAGAACATTTAAATAAAGACCTCATTTTTTCAGGACTGTTGATTTTCTAAATAATAATAATAAATAAATTAGGAGAAAAATATTGATTGAAGGCTAAAAAAATTTAAGTATTGATTGGATATTCAATTTATTAACAGAAATGCAAATCAAGACTCAAAAAGGATTTACTGAATTAAATAATTATCAATTTCCAAGACCTATTATTCACCTGCCATATTAAGGGCATTAATTCAATCCTGTCAATCAACATTATGAACTACATGTTAACATATAAAAAAAGAAAGTATATTTTTTAATTATACTTCAAGAATAAATATAGTGTTTTAATTGGTTAGTTATAGTTGCAAAGTTGGCATTAATTAGCAAAAATGGTCCAGTTACTTAGTTTGAATCTTGTCAAAATTTTATTTTACAATTTCTGTTGGAAGTGGAGGGCACTGTGGCAAGTGATTATTGAAGACATATCTTGGAGTAATGAACCTTCATATGACAGAAATAGTTTCAAAATCAGATAAAAAATAGAGGCTGAAATTCTATCAAAATTCTAAAATGGAAAAAATACAGTGAAGAATTATTTATAAAATTTCTCTTGAAAATAGAGAGTCGAGGAAGAGAATTAATGCAACTACTGATGTTGACCCTTGGTGACATATCAATGGTCATCAATTTTGATATGAAATAAAAATTCACAAATCAGACTCTGGTTTTGTCAAATATTTTAAATACATAGAATAATCAACTTAGAATTTAATTCATATAATTAAATATGATTTAATTAGTATTTTAAAATTCTAATTATTAAATTATTGATTCTTAAGACTTTTAATTCTTTTTAGTAACTATACAATATAACCACTGTCCAATAGTAATGCTAATGTAAAATAGTAGGTTTTTACTAGTAATATTAGTTATTACTTCGGAACAGTTAATTATTGAATGCTTTGAATATAAAATAATATATTCCCAATATATCTTAAAAATTTATAGTTATCTTGTAATTCCTTACAACTAATCTACTGATTTAACTATGCATGTTAATTATATGAATTAAATTTAGATTGCAATAAAATTTATTGAAGGGAGGCAAATTGTTTATACAGAATGACAAACAATTTTGTAATAAAATAATTAAATAATGTTCTAAATAATTATAATTATAAATATAATTTACTTTAAGTGGTAAATGGAGAAACACAAAAGTCTCCAAGAGATTGATCTGAAGTTTCAAATACACAAAATATGTATCTTGACAAAATGTGGGACTTCTTCTGCAATAAAATATATATATCAAATTTTAAAAAATATGACACAAAAAGGAAAACTTCTTCGAGACTGTACATAAATTTGCATTTGAATATTTTGAAGGTGTATATTTACAGCAAAAAATTCAATAATAAATCTAGATGGAGTTTAAAATATCAACAGGAATTTTAAAAGCTTAAAGATCAAAATTATTTTTCTTTCCCATTAAGTATAAAATAATTTAAGAAATGGATACAAAGCAGATAAATAAACAAAGAAGTTTAATAGCTGAAATGACCATGGCCAAATATAATTAATAAATATTTGTAAGAAAAGGAAAAAATTAAATAGCTTTAAGGAACATTTAAAATTAAACAATTTAAAAAATAAACATAATTTGTATATTTCCATTTTTCTATATTTTAGATAAGTTATAAACTGCAAATAAAATGAAAATAAATCTTTTGATTTTTTAAAAAAAATTTCCCATTCTCTAAAACAAATTTTTCCAGATCAGAAAAATAATTTTAATGAGAGATTTTTCATTCAAACAGCAACTAATAATTTCAAAAACTGAAAAAGCTATATTTAAAATGTAAAATATGCAGTAACAATGATTAATTTTAAACTGCAATAAATTTAAGAATTCAAAGAATCAAACTAATTTAAGTATATTTTTAAAAGATATGTTAATAATTCTTAATGTATCAAAGAAAATATAATATTACAGTAATTAACTACAGAAAACTAGCAAATCAACAAGCTTCCAACAGTCTTTTTTTAATAAAGTGGTAGTTCATCAACAAAAAGCAAAGAATACTAATAATTACACTAATTTTCAAATTACACAATGAATGAGCCAATACCACTATTCTTTGCTTTATTATCATGTGAGAACATGATGTTTTGGTTTGAGGTTTTTAAAGCCTCAAAATGCATAGGCAACAAATTGTTGAAGCCTTAAATGCAAAAGCAATAATTGTTGAAGACTCAAAATACATAGGCAACAAATTGGCGATTTGTTGCTTTTAGGGTTATTAGAAAATAATGCAAAAGGTTGTCACATCTGGCAATTTAACACCAACAATAGTTTCAATTTGATTTCCAAATTATTCATTCTCTGAATTCTTAGAATTTGTCTTAATTAATTTCAGTCATTAACTAGTATAAACCGGTTTGAAACAATCACGAGACTATCAGATTATGCATGTGTCGATATTTAGAAAAACAATGGGTTATTTTCATCTCAAAATCAATCGAGCTCCAAAACTAGATAAATTAAAATAAAAGTTTTAAAAAAATGAAAGTTTAAAAAATTTTATATATATATATATATATATATATACACACACTCAGAGAGAGAGGGATAGAGACTGATAGAGAAGTCTCGTGATTGTTTCAAACCGGTTTAAACTGGTTAATGACTTAAATTAAGACAAATAATGACTTAATAATGTGCTCACATGATAACTTAAAATTTTCAATCGCAGATTTCATTTTTTTTTTCTTTTTTTCCCCACATCTAATTTTGTATTGTGTTTGAAATAATGTTTCATTATTCCAGTTTCAGTCTGGCTAAATTATGAGTAATTAGAAGAGTTAATTCTGATAAGAGTATTTGCAATCAAAATTGAGATCTTATATTTTATTTGCTGACAACACATGATTGAAGATAAATCATAAAAGATAAGCGGGTAAAAATTGCATTGTGTTCAACATAATTATATTTATTAAAAAATTATTATCACTCTGTCACCCATTTCATGTCTCATGTTTTCTTCCTTGCATCAAATGCCACAAATTTGCCCAAGCTATGCTGCATACCACTGATTAAAAAGCATTTTAAAACAATTGCAGCAATGGAACAATACAATATGACATGAATTCAGTTACCTTTCACTCTCGTTACATGTTTCATTAATAATCCTCATAAAGGTAGTATTTGAATTGTTGACGACTTGGAGAATTAATCCCAAGCTATAATGAATAGACCATATTTCAAAAATATGATTAAGTATTTGTGGAGCTTCCGCAAGTACTTGTAAGGATTTTGATGCTCGTGGTAAAATCTTAATCTGAAAAAAAGAAAGAAAAAAAAAGTAAGATAATACCAGGATGAGCATTCAAAACTTAGTCTAAGACATATTTAATATTCTTATGAATCTGTAATATTGATTCTCTGTGCAATTACCCATCATGGAAGCATACATAAGAAGTAGTAGTCAAATACGTTTTCTCTAACTGCTAAGTGCTATAACTATTATTTAATTACAATTTGTTGCTGGCATGTGTGTTGTCAATTTCTTTAAATGCTGTCTTTGCATACATTTTCAAGGTATTTTGTTAAAGGTGCGATTATTCAATGAATTTGCTTAATAGTACTGTTTCAGACAAATGGTGTAATTGTATGCTAAAGCAAACTTTTAGAATGCACAATAAAACTCAGCATATGCAAATATTTTTATTTTTTTTTCAGATTTATTATATCTTAAACTTATTTTGGATATTTTGAGATTTATTATATCTTTCCAGATAAATCATCATTTCATCATCAAGAAACTAAGTATAACTAAATATGTATACAAATCCCCAGACTGTGACAGTTTTGGCAATTTAAATGCATTACAACAATAGTAACTATTATGATTATCAGTTAAAAAAAAACACATGCCATTCAAGGAATTCTTGTTCTGTAAAAGAGTACCATTAAGAAAGTATGATTAAATTAATCTAGAATAAAAACAGAATCGCTGATTACACAAAAGTTTGCAACAGAGATAATGCAATTAAATGTAGAAAAAAACTAGCAAGTCGAAGACTTACAAACTGTTAAGACTTATAATTTCTTAAATGAACTAAATAAGATTTCTTAGTAATCAGCAAGGGTATTTCTACATGGAAATTTTTCAAAATGCATAATTACATGCAGCTATTTTGAACACTATCAGAATTTTTATATACAAATTGAAACAGAAATAAAAACAATAAATGATTATGTTTAGATAAATCATTAACATATTTCTAACTAGACAAAATATTGAGAAAAAAAATACAAATTCAATGTTGAGTGACAAATATTTTGTTACTTAATTGCAAAATCAACATTCCACATAGTCCTAGTTGTTTGCAATAAAATCAGTTGTAGGCAGTAATTTAGTTAGAATAATGTCCTGTTGTAAAGCTATACAAGAATTAATTGAGATAGATCTTATAAATTCAAACTTTGGAAAGATGAGGATGATACTTGAACAGGCATCATTTTCAATACCTCTACAGAAGGCTATTGAATGAACATTTAAAATTAATGGATTCATTATTTACCAGATTTGCATATCAAGCAGATCTGGGATGGAATTGGTTTCAAAAACATTATTCTTAGCTATAATATTCATTATTTTTCAACTTTAAGCAATGAGCTTTCAAAGAAAACATATTGCATTTTTACCCATTTTAATTTGATTTGATTTGATTAGCGTTTGCAAAGATGGAGTTTTATCATTAACTTTTCAATCACACCCTGATATACTAGAATTTTCAATTTTTTTTTTTAATTATCGATTTTTGGTGACAATACAATTGCACTTTCCAATGATAATAATTTGCTGCCTAAAATATAATGGAAATAAAATTGAAGTTAAAATGTTTGCAGGTACTAATAAGATGATTCTAAAAATGCTATTAAGTTAATTTATAACATCTAGATTGGATTTCAAATGCTGTTGAAATTTAAAAATAAAGCAATGTTTCATCATTTGTGTCTGAATGTCTTTTTTTAACTGTTTGTACACATGAAAATACCTCATTTTATTTTGCTCGCCTCCGTATAGGACATACTCGCTTCACGCACAGACATCTTCTATTTGGTGAAGCTGCACCGAAGTGCCCCAAATGTCATGTGGATTTTACTGTGAAACATCTTTTAATTGAGTGCCCTGATTTTAACTCTCATCGTATTCGTTTTTTTTCATTCAACTTCATTGACTCTTAAGGACTTGGTGGATGAAAAATACCACCCAAATATCTTTAAATTTTTAAAAGCTATTAAATTTTATACTTATATTTAGTGTAATTAATACCTATTTTATCTCAATCATCGTGCCCACCGTGATCAACAATGATTTGATACCATATCTTTTGGATTTTAATTGATGTTTTTTGTTTTGTTGTTTGAAACTCCGAAATTTTTTGATGCATTGTCCCATTTCATAAATTTTAAGTTCTGAGTTTATATTATGTTTATTATCTGAACTTGTGTTTTACCTCTGATTTTATATTTTACCATTTGCATGGTGCAGCTTAGCCAAATGTGGCTCTTGTAGCAAAAAA
This sequence comes from Argiope aurantia, assembly GCA_026543865.1. Classification (NCBI taxonomy): domain Eukaryota; kingdom Metazoa; phylum Arthropoda; class Arachnida; order Araneae; family Araneidae; genus Argiope; species Argiope aurantia. Next base: position 285,017 of record JAPMOR010071862.1, read on the forward strand.
CCTCACAAATCTCTCTATCTATCTAACCCATTTTATTTTGCAATATTGGTTTAAAAATTGCTTTTTGAAAAGTAAAGTACTTAAGTCCATATTTATTACTACAATTGGGCATTTGATTATAAAATATTTGTTGCATGCATTTTTATGAGCATTTACAACATTAGGCATAAGGCTCCATTAAGCCTAGAGAAATACAATGTATGCCTAACTGAAAGGGAGACCATAGCGGTAACAGCACATAAAATCCCAATCAATTGATGTGTTAGCCAATAGATGATGGAATATTCCCAGTTGCACATAGTTAATGATTTTGCATCAATATTCTCATTTCTGAAGAGATTTTTCTATAATTTGTTGCAGATCCTCCAGTTCAACACAAACAGCAATAATCTTTTTACATTGAAGGGTAGCATGCATCACAAATATATTGCAAGATTACTACTAAAATGAAAGAAATGTATGGAGAGCTATGTCTTGCATTGTGCATTATATTTTGTATCTGAACTAAAAATTATTTTCAAAAGTAAATTACAGAAATTCCTTGCTTTAGATCTTACAACTTGTCTATATTTAATATTATAGAATTTTATTGAGGATATTTTTCTTCTCAAATAATGCTTAATGTTCTAATATGCAATAAATTGTTTTAAACTTAAAACTCTATAACCAAATGATTTTTAAGCCATTTTTTTATATGATTTACTGCAGAATCGAGTTAAAAACCAATTTTAAAAATCAAAAACTTAAGGGTTGAAATATAAGAATTTATATTTTCTAATACTATAGTAAAAGTGTATTTTATTATTTAAAATTTTCTGTTTACATGAGCAATTATTATTTTTATTTCGTTTTTCAAATTTAATTTTTTATTTTTGAGCTTTTTATTATTAATATTTAAATTTCAAATACTTCACCTTTTTATTATCTGTGCCAAAGATAATTATAGGTGAGTACAAATTTTCAAGCAGTTTCTCTTCCTCACATGAATGACTCAGACGAAATTCTTCTACAAACATGTGGATATCAATTGTCTCATAACATGGAAAGATTTTGCTATACAATTCTTGAACCTGAAATAAATAAAGACTAGCTTATTTACTTTTTTTTTAAAATCACGCAAAATAACAATTTAGAGAGAAACCCTGAATGTATAATTAGTCCAAAGCATAATAAAATTTAATTGAAATGTAAGTTAAAAAATATTTATGCAAAAAATTAGCAAAATTTGTCAGTACAGTACTCTCTAATTTCAGCCACTGCTTCAAATCTGCTTTTTTAAACAGATTTTAATAGGTATACAGAAAATAAAATAAATCTGTATCAAATGGTAATACGATTAATAGCTCATCACTTAATAATGCCCATAAAAATTTAGTTTCAAATTATTGTTCTCGAACTAGAAAGTTTGAAATCGGTTCATTTTCGGACATTAAATCTGATTTTTTGGATTTGATGTCATTTCTTTAAGATATGACTTATAAGATATGACTTAAGATATGAGATACTTAGGTCAGCATCAATGAAGACTATTTTGAACTGGCATGCAGTCTTGTATATTTCCCTCTTTTGGCATGACTAGTAAGTGCATGTTTTTCCATATTACTTCAGCTCATTATCTTCTTACAAAGTGAGCAGAACATAACAAACTGAATTTGTGGAACTTCTCGAACCCATTCAGCAAAATCAGCATTGACTTTTTCTATCCGTTTAATTCGTATTACATATGGATTTTGAGCAGCTCATTGATTTAAAAATATTCTCTAATCTACTTTCAATAAGCTCACAGTTCCTCAAATAATAAACAAACCTAGACTGAATGTTGCAAATCCCACCAGTGATGTAGTCTATTCTTTCGCGCAGTTGCAGAAGTCTCGAGTATTCTCATTGGCTGTAATTTGGGTATCTCATGCAAAAAGAACAACCATCTCGTAGATCACAACTGGAATGATCTATACAGGAAAAAAAAGGGAGAGATAAAGAGGCGTGTTTCCGCATTACAAATGGCAATGGTTCGGTTTGGGTTTGATTACGATTTTTTTATTTTTGCAATCTTAAGAAATCGGCATAATTTGGATGGGGAAAAAATTAAGTAAGAAACTTAAAATTCCCAGTATTTTCCCTGTTTTCAAGAATTTTTTAAAAAATTTCCCTGTATTCTCCCGATTTCCACAGCGGCGTGGCAACCTTGAAGAAAACAGGTTAATTTTGAGATGGTTCTTGTAATTCCTTCTTCATAGTCAGGATACCTCCTCCTCCCACATCCAAAGTTCCATAAAACATAAACTAACGAATATTCAATCAATTGAACTTGATACACCTGCTTAATTTTTCCAGTTATGCTGCAAAATTTCTATACTATTTTAGTGAATGAATAGGCACTGAGACAGGGCTGATGACAGTTGATTTATGACTGATTGAGTCAAGAACCCTCTACTTTCAAGTCCTGAAATCAAGACAGCAACAGTGGTTCAATTTTGTGTGAAATAATGCTATAAATATACAGGGTGTTGCACAAGGTATACAGCGTCAAATTTTTACATGAATCTAGGATATCAAATAATAAAAAGTAAACTATTTAATTATTCAAATAAACCAAATTTGACATTCAGTTTTCTTGGCAATTATATAAATATTCTTATAACAGTATTTCTAAACTGTTATAGACTTTAAGGGGCTATAAAGTCTTTAAACTCTTAACAATCTTAATTTTTTAATAACTTTATTTGATAGCCAAAACCCTATTGCACATTTTTTTGGTATTGCACATGTAGTACTTTAATTAGTTTATAAGATAGAGTTACAAACTTGTAGGTGACTGTTGACTTTTCACTCGGAAACATTTATTTAAAATCATTTTTCTCAACACTATATTTTCAATGCTTGCACATAGGATTAAACAAAAATGGTTGATTGTATATATATGAAATTTTCTAGGTACACACATACACATATAATAAAGAAAACCATGCAAAATTAAAGCATACTTTTGTACATGTATACTTTTTTTTAGTGCGTTATAATATGCTAAAAATGTTTTTATAAAACAGTATCATGTTTTAATGTAAAATAATTCCAGCAAACCTATTAAAATATTCATAACTTTGCATGATTATCAAATTATGTTCTTTGTGAATTATTTGGATTAACATTTGCTAATATAAGTTGCTTATTTTCTGAAAAACTTTGCATGCAAGCAAATTCTGCCTCTGACAATTTATATGGAACATGTTTGTATTTCACATATATTTTAATTAATAAAAATTATTTCACTGACTTAAAAATTCCTAATTATAAGGTTAAATGTCTTACAAAACTGTGGTAAAAAATCTATTAAGTTTAAGAATTTTTTTAATGTTAGGGAATTGCATTTAGACAACTTCCGAGGTCTGTTTTAGCTGTAAAAGGTCCTATAGTCCCTTACAACTATATTATTGTTATCAATCTGTAATATTTCCTTGCATAGTTAATATCATAACAGCAAAGATATTGTTATACATAATTTTAATGGATTCTGAATGGATATTGGGTCAATGATCTCTGGCCATTGGATTGAAACCTGGTGACAAAAATGAAAATTCTCACATATCAGAGAAACTTGTTAATATATTTATCAAAGGTCAAGATACAGGTTTCTTCTAAACCTTTTGTTGCTTTGTCACAGGAACAATAAAGACAGTGATGCATATATGAGAAGTAGTTGTCAAACGAAATCCAACTTTGGAGTTCAGATCTCTAGTGAGTTCTCTCTTAGAACTTTGTACTTTGTATTTGTTTAGTATCAATTCATTGCTGCTTGTGTCTGTGCTGTTGATTTTTGCAAATATTGTCTTTGTGCATGCTTCACCTAAGTGTTTTATCTGTGTTTTTGTGTTTATTTATGGAATCCAGTACCCATTATTCAGCATTTTGAAATTCTCAAGATATAATGTCCCTAGCAGAGAGTATACGAGAAGTTTCTGGTATGGTGATTGGTTCTCACTACTCCAATGGATACAGAAACAACATGGAACCTGCTGCTTTCTACTGATGAAGTAAAATGCCGCCTATGCAACTTGTACTGTAGCTAGTGATTGTCTTTAGAATGAAACCATAGTTCCCAGAAATGGTTGTCATGGCATTCGAGTCATTCAAGTTTTTCCATGTGCCATTAGATTAGTCATCTGCCATTCACATTCCCTACTCACCAAACAGATTTTCTGAAACACTATTTCAGATGATTTACAATGGTTTTGCTTACTGCATCCAAGCGATTTTTTTAATTAATCAAACTTAAAATCTGAAATTTAATGCAAAGCTCGAAATGGTGAAATTCAGTAAATCTAATAATGTGTTTATAAATTTAATAATGTTTAGAGTTATGAGCATATTATTGAATATACTTAAAAATTTACTTAATAAAATTTTGAAATGTTTTATTAATCAATTTAATATAAAATCCAATAAATCATAATAAAAAAAAGCAAAACTGCATATTATATAACAGGAAAGAACAGAAGTGTTTAGAAATGGATAAACAATAAAAGTTTTCCCATCAATGTTAAAATCTGAAATTAATATTAATAGTAATTATTGGAAGTCTCAATTATTATATAAATATACACACACAGAAGAGAATAGTAAATCAATATCAAAAGTTTTAAAAAAATGTGAAACTTCACAAAACACACACACATATTCCAATAACAGCACACTTTATAATGCAATCCTCTCAATAATTAAATAAATAGTAAATGCTCATCAATAGTTTTTTGAAAAATGCAGAAAAAATTAAATATTTGTATCAAGAATACAAATGAATTGCATTTCATTATGAAGATATATAAAATTATATATCTAAATGTTTTTTAATTGATGATGACGCCAATACCTATACCATTAAAATTTATAATTTTCTAAATTTGAAACTAGAGCAAGGATTCAACACAATCTGAAGCTATCACTAAAAAACTTTAAAAAAATGCTTTCTTTTTAATTAATTAAATTTCTAATTCATTTAAAAATTAGACCTCCAAACAAAACACTTAGATGCTTAGATGCATATACTGTTCATTTCAGTATTCTGAGATGACCACTTTTTGACAATTTTATCTGATTAAGAGGAGAGACATATTTCTCAAATTTTTCATCATTCTTTGACCTTGATTTTCAACCCATTAAATACATTTTTGTTCAATTTTTTCACGTGTATGTTTGTTCAATTTGTTCACGTGTATGAGAATAACATGTATCTTTTAACAGCATTATTTTAATTCAAGCTGCGAGTAATCCGAGTTTATTTTATTGTTAAATGTAAATTCCCCTATTTTCATCTTTTCTCTCACCCCTATTTTGACGAATTAAACCCACCCTAATACATGCCCAAAGGCGCAGAGGGTTTTAGAATCCTATTTTTTTATTTTAGGGAAATAGGCTAATTTTAGATTCAACAGTCTGTTCTGTCAAGTGCAAACAAATAGACTGTGCTTTGCTTCCTTATTACAATTATTCTGCAATTGATGAGGGAAATGATCACAGGCAAATGCTTTTAAATGGCAAAAATATTATTAAAAGTTGTGAAACAAAAAACAGAGTAAAACTTTTTAAAACAAGATACTCACCTTATTTAGTACAATACACCTTATATGAGGTGATTCAGTTATGTTGACATACTCAAATAATTTTAAGAGTATTTTGAAAGCCAGTAAACAGTTTTCTTCATTATCCCTCTAAAATAAACATATGATTTAATACTATGTTAATTAAAATTAAAAATATGTGAGGAAATAATTTTTTAAAAAATTGAAAATATAATAAGAGTGCAAATGATATATTTTTTCAAAGTGCAATATACTACAGTTATATTTTTTATTTATTATTTTAAAAAAAAACATTAAAATAAATTTTTTTCTTTTTTTTTTAAATATTTTCAACAAAATGCCAACTATATAGAAAAATTGTCATAAAAATTCAAGAAACTTTTTTCATTTTTTTCCCCAACATTAAAAGTTATTTTTTCATTATATAATTTCAATACTAAGATGAAATGTTAAAAGATATTTCAATTAAAAAATTTCTCAGCATGAAAAGGCTAATAGTTGTAAAGAAAGGAAAATATTTACTTGGTGTGCAATAAGGAATAACTGCAAAAATTAAGCACTTGTTAAGCAACAGCAAAAAAGAAAAAAAAAGGACATTTTTGTATTTAAAACATTAAGCAGCTTTGTATACATAGACCCAAGTATTTTCTAAACATAAGAAGTTTTCATTTTTATAATAATATATACTTTCCATTGAAATATTTTCTGATTAATTCCACATATGTATTTTTTAAAATTTTTAATATTTATTTCTGTATTTACACAAGTTTCTATTTTAAAACAAAGGATTTTACTTTGGTTTGACAAAAAAAAAAAAAAAAAAAAATGGTAATGCAAAATATCATTATCAAAAATGTAAGATAATTTTTATAAGATTGATAATAAAAATCTGTAACCTTTCTCAACATTCTTTAAAATTAATAAATTACCAGTTAATCTGGATGGATATACCATTTCTGAAAAAGTTGACAGAGGATAAGGATAAGGGAAAAAGATATGATGATCCGAAATTTTGTAATTGATTCTTATATATCCAGTAACAAATAAGATTTGACATGACTGAGATGAAAAATATAAATTTTCTCTTCCACCAACCTTCCATATATTTAACAATTTAGAACATTTTATTTGCAGCCCATTAAAAAGCTAAGAGCCAGGAGCAGTGGACAAGGTTTGCTGACTGGGGGACAAGTATTATATTATAGTATTATTATTATATTATAGTAGCATCGTATAGAAACAAATTATATTATATTATAGAAAATTATATTATAGAAATTACAGTATAGAAAGTATTATATTATAGCAGCATCAAGATTTATAAAATTAAATGCTTTTTGTTCTACTTTTGATGATCCTCCCTTCTCCTAATTCCAATTAACCTAATATATATTTAATATTTTTATATTTCAGATATTATATTTTTCAAGCAATTTATAAATTGAAGTATACTTGAAGGTTTAATATACAAAGGAATCTAATAATATTATCATAAGAAAAAAAAAGTAAAATCTCCAATATTTTTCAAAGAAATTTCTCACATTTTTCAGAGATTGATCAAGATATCCAGTACTAAGTGCCATTTGAAAATCATTTTAAAATGTTATATGAGGAAATATTAAAAACTAAGCCAGATGAATTTTCATCTAAAAAATTTCAAATTTAAAAAATTTTATATTTTAACTCAAAACTAAAAAACACAAATTTCAATGAAATTGTAAGCTATTTGAAAAATTTAAGTAATCAGGAAAATAGTAAAAAAAAAATAATAACAAAACTATAAAAAAATATATACATGAAATAATAACACCTGTTCAGGATTCTACACTATAGACATTAAGGATTAATAAAGGAAATTAGTCTCCCATTTGAAGCACACAAAAAAAATGAGCTTTATTGATAAAACTCATATTAAAAATATATGTGTCAAAACTTTAGTCATATTAAAAATAATAAAATTAGTACATCTATAATATTATTTATTGCCAATTTTTTTTCATAGATGATTCAGTTTTATCTAGTGGAGAATGAAAATAGCAATTAATTGCTAAGCATATCTTTTTTTAATATTGTGTAAATGACAAAATAAAAAGATTCATAAATTCAAATAATTAAAATTATGTAATTAGTTGTCATAATTATATCCCTATTTCCCCACTACCACCAAAAAACAGTCTTGTTCATCTTTCTTGCTTCATTTTGTTTTCAAAATCTTTAAGACCAAATAAGTATATCGTAAGTATTATTAAAAAAATTGAATGAAATTTGAACATTGTTTAATAGAAAACATATGTAACATATCTATAGTTATTCATAAAATATTCTTATTGAAATATACTGTAGAAAGATAAAAATATTTTGGAACTTCAAAGGAAAAAAATTAGCATTTAATCAAAAGATCTAATGCACAAGTTAAATTAAACTGTAATCCTGTAAAGTATATCTAATGGAACCTCAAATCAAGTATCATATTTTCATTATTAGATCTCAATATGAATTACATAATGTGGTGAACTCAAAGAGTTTTTTAAATATTTTAATCTTGCTGATTTAAAAAGAAATTATAATTACTCAAATTCAGTTTTGTAATGCCCTGATATTTCAATACATTCATAATAAATAATTTAGAAAGAGTTACACATTTTCAAGAGCTTATTGCAGCATGCACTAATTTATGAATCTTGCACTTAAAAAAAAGCAAACCTATTCTGTACTTGATAAAAAAATTATAGCAAAACTGACATTCTTACAGCAAAATATAAATTTAATAAAATGCTCATAACTTCTTAGTAAATGAAGATTTATATTTTTTCAACAGATTTCTACATAAATATTTATGTTATTGATGAATTTTTATACATACAAGTGGTAATAAATAACTTCATTTTTCCTTGTTGTAATTCCTTTGATGGCAATCACTATAGTTTAAGAATTTATCTCTTCAAAATATAAGATCTTCAAAAACATTTTGCTTTGATTATGAAGTGAAGGACTTATAAAATTTTGCATGCTATAATAATAATTTAAGAATGATTTTTTCCATAACTTCATGAAAGCAACATAAATATTTCTCTGGTTTAATCATTTTCATGATAAAGAATTCATTGATCAGCACTAATGGGTTCTTTATTACTAATCGCTAGCCCTTCTATCAAGTTTAAAATAGCAATCCATCACTATCAATGAAGTCATTAAAGAAAGGGGATGCTAAAAGTGAAAAAAGATGTCTTTGTTGTTTCCAAAGGCAAAATTCAAAGAAGTAAAAAACTAGTTGAACCCTTTTACAAAACAACCAGTGATTACAAAATAAGGCATTTTTTTTAAGTCTGAAAGAGAATTTGATTTGGAGGAAAACATGTTTCTGTCACTAAAAAGGTTCAAATCTAAATATGAATAATTATTAACTTTTTTCTCTCTTTTTGTTAAAGAGAAAAGAGGTAGTTCTGTTCATTTAGAATCTTTTCTTCATAAAGATAAAAACAATCTTTCTACACACAAGCAAATATAAATTGATAAAATTGATTTAAATACTATAAAATAAAGACTTACTTCAAAAATTCTTATTATGATATTAAAGAGGTCTTGGATAAGAACGTGCTTTAAAACTGCCAATTCATGAAGTCCAATAAAAAATACAAGTTCCAATGCCGCTCTACGTAAAAGCTATAAATATACAATTTTTATTTACTTTTTAATATAATTTTTAATAATATTCCACATTGAAACCAATCCTCATGCTATTTTCTAAATTAAATTTCCATGAAATTATTTATAAATTAAATAAGACAATTTTAAAATAATGAAGGGGAAAGAAAATGACTTTACATTTTACAAGATTAATTCTGACAAATTATCTCTTTCTCATATACACACCAAGTACTCCATTTCAAGAATCCGAGAGAAAAAATTATTATTTTTAAATCAAAAATTAATTTATACTACATGCAATGATTTCATAAAATATACAATAATTTAAATATCTGATTAAAATCTAATGTTTAAGAAAGTTTCATTAAAATTGATACTTTCTGATACTTGAATATTTAAAAATAAAATAATAAATAATTTTTTTTATTTAACTTGCATTTGAGCAGGTAGGAATTTTATTCAAAATAGTTTGTGTTTTATATATATTAGTTAACTACTGAAATTTCAGTACAATTGGTGAGGCACTTTATGTAAACAATGGTCTTTCACTTTTATCTCCATTTCATTTAGAATGAGAAGTACACATGTTAATAAAGATAAAAGACAGTGAGCAGAACAGAAATGATGCACAAAATATAAAGAATTTTAGTAAGCTATCTATGTATTACAAAATAAATAATATTTAGAATAATTATTAGTGTCATCTAGAAAAAGATTTAGACAAAAAAAAAAGAGAGATTTTTATACAAATAAGAGTAAATAAAATTTTAAATATCTGGTTTAAATCTAAACTAATAACATTAAAAAATATTTCATGTAACTGTTATACTATCACCTATACAATTAAGAAGTTATTGATTCTAAAAAATTAGAGATAATGAGTCTACATTTTGCAATTTAGAAGCTCAATATTTAAGAAGATAAAAAGTTAGAAATTTTAGTTTTATATGAATCCCAATAACTTTTTACTAATATATTAACTTATTACTAATATGTAAAAGGATATTACAAATTTCCTTTTCTTTCAAATCAGCCAATCACACTTAACATTACTTGATAATAAATAATGAGTTTTTGTCAAGCTTATTTCTAATATAAATTGAGGTTTCATAATTTAAAATTTGAAGATAAACTGTTTTATTTTTACAGATACTCATAAATTCTAGGTACAATATGAAGCCAGTTGTCTCATTTTTCTACTAAGCAATTATTACTTGTTCATAAGAATTCCTTTTATCTCTCAATTCAAGTATACCTATATCACCTTAAAATGGATTGTATTATAATTAATGCAAAGCCTGAATTTTAAGAGTAAAATAAAAACATAAAAATTTTTGAAAATATAATGAGATACTTACAAAACATACAATAGAATTTCTCAAATTCTACTTTAATTAGATTAACACCTTTTAACAAATTTAAATTATATGAAATAAGAATTGTAGAGAAAAAAAAATATATTTATATACCTGTTCAGGGCTTTCTGCTCTAAAACAAGGATCTGTTTTAAACAAGATGTTTAAGATAATTTGCATAAACTTATTCACGAATTCTTCATGCTCTTTGCCATTATTTAGTTTGTTCAATGCAGCATGTCTATTCTATAAAATAAAAATAAAAAATTTAAAATTTTTTAAAACATTATTTCAACCAAAAGAATTATAGAGCAAATGAAAAGTCAGATGAATAACAAAATCTGATGAGAATATATTCTAACCTCATAAAACTTGAAAGTTCCTGGGAAAATATTGATATATAAAAATTCCAAAATGTTGAAATACATAAATTTTTTTTTGAAATTTTATAAAAATAATAACAATTATGTGTATTAATTTTATAGAATTAATAAAAAACAAAAAATGTAATTATAAAATTTTTTTAAATATATATAACACATAAGTTATTTATGTATTTAAAAAAATAAGTTTTTATGATATATATATATATATATATATATAAATATATAAAATTATTATTTAACATTTCATCCTTTTTTCTACATCTATTTTAAAATTATTTTTTTTATTTTAAAATTTTTGTTTAGGGTCCCTTATAATTATAAACATGAATTATAAGAAATCTAAAGCTAAATTGAATTTAAAGTAAAAAATTTTACAATAAGAAAGGAAAAGGATTCATAGACTAAAAATAACATAACTGACAAATATAAAGGATTAATAGCAACAATCAACTTTTATTTCTTTAAATTTCTATTTTAGTAAGATCTAGCTGATATCCAAGCCATTGCCGCCACAAAAAAATAATTTTGGAAATATGTGAAATTTGAAATAAATATCTTGTGTAATTAGGAATTATAGAAAGAATGATATTTATTTTCTTGTTGAAAATGAATGCATTCATTAAAATTGAATGGCATACAAAGGAAAAATATAAACGATATTTATTCTAATTCTTTTACTTTATTATTCAAGTACTTTAGGGTAGACAATATTATTCGCTTTTCCGTCATCAGCAAAAAATAAATTTCTTGGCTGTCCAACTCGTAAGCATCCAACATATAACTGGCTATGTAAGAAACATGGATTTTCTAAGGTTCAATCCCCATATTTGTAGTGATCGACTCTGCATTTTATTGATGATCATCGAGAATACAAGTAAAATGGAGATTGCAGTAATTTTAAATTAAAAGACATGTTGGTGGGAATAATGGTAAGTGTGGAATGAACACATCTTTTTCATTCAACTATCCATCAAGAATTGTTGCCTCGATTATTGCTGCATGTTGATCTTCCGATTCTGATGCGCGAGATCGGTTAGCACAAAAATGTTGTCTTTCAATTCTTGCTACAAGTTGATCTTGAGATTCTGAAGCACATAAATTTGCAATTCGTAAACGAACTGCTTCATTGCTCGTTTGTCGAGAAGCTTGAATTCGCTTATTTCTACGTGTTGCGCTGGTATATCTACTAAGAGACGAACGTTTGGAAGGCATATTTTTTGACGAAGCAATTAACATGATATACACTTGTATAACTGAAATATCATTTGTCAATTCATTGAATAAACAGAAAAATTGCTGTTGGCACTGAAACACTTAACTGGATATTAACTTACTTTGATATAATTATGTATATATAACATACCTTGATTGGCATTGATAACAATATATCTATTTTGTATCGGTGAGATAAACTCTGAATAATATGTGGGGTTCGATGCAGCCAAAATATTGTGCTGTTGAAAGACAATAGATGACTATTCATTAACAACAGGAAAAAAAAATTAGAGCTTGCACTAAATATTTTCGATTTCATTTCACTGCCAGTGATCGGCATCGATGATAATGATTTTATTTTGTTTGATATATGTGTGATTAATTATGAACAACATGTGCCATTTGCTATTTCCTGTTTGTTTTTTGTCATTTTAAAATAATGTTTAATAATAGAAATGTATGAAACGATTTGTTTGTAAATATTATTGCGCTCAAAATAAATGCTAATAATTCTACTATGCCTATAACCTTCGGGAAGGTTTTATTGTAATCAGATGAACGATACGGCAGTGCATAAAATACGAATAAAAAAAATTCATTTTTATATATTAGATTAAGGAAATAATTTCCATATTTGATATTTCTAATCTAGATTGATGACTATGGACTGTAATAAATATATATATATA
>JAPMOR010071862.1:297985-317185 GCA_026543865.1 Argiope aurantia
TTGAAACTTTTACTCAGTATATGGAAATTTTATTCAATATCCAGAGACATTTCCTAAGATTTTTTATGTATGAAAGTTCGGTTTATACAGCTCAACTTTGTATTTAAAAGTGACTCAAAAAATATGCTTAACAAAGAAAATGATAGACAGTCGATGTATTTCTTAAAAATTTTATTACTTTATTTGAAATGATAAGTGTTCCATACTTGTAAAATCACGCCTTTGGCGGCGGAGCGTCGTTCCTTGGCGCACTTTGTAAGTACGCCAACCTGGCAAACAAGTAATATCTCAGAACAGGTTCTCAAACTGTCTCACTAAGCACGCATAAAAATAAACGCATTTTTACAGTCCGCTTACTCTTTTCATTCACCAACGCAATTCCGCACATTTTGGTCCGCCGAGCCGGAAGTCATCTAGATCCTATGGAATAATTCTTATCAATGAATTTAATAAATTCATTACGCAAAATATGACAGATACCAGCTCGCTTAATCACAAGTGTGGCAACATCAAAAGCCAGCTTACGAAATTAAATAATGCCCTTACTGCAGGACAAAACAAGATGGACATTCCTGAGCTTCAAGCTCAACTGGATATTGAGCTAAATATCGAACGCAAATTCGAAGAATTAAAAGATGACTACTACAAAATCGAAACCTCTCTATTCGAAGTCGATGAGGACATTCAAAAATTAGAGGAAAGGCTTAAAACCATCTATTAATAAATTATGAACTATGAAAATTGACTCTGTGCATAATCAAAGTGTTGATGACTCTATTATTAGTGATCAGATTAAAAAGGCATTCATCAAACTTCCAAAAATTTCACTTCCGTTTTTCGGCGGAAAATTCGAAGAATGGAATTTATTCAAAACTTAATTTAATAACCTAATCAGTAAAAATCCTGCACTTTCAGAAAATGAAAAATTGCATCATTTACGTGGATCACTTAAAGGAGAAGCCAAAACCATACAAACTGCTGAAGATAATTAAATGAAATATAAATAAAATATGTTTATCAAAGAAAAAATCGTTTGCTTTTACTTTTTAATAATATTTTAATTGAAATAAAAATAGTAGCAGTTATAAAATGTCAGAAAAGGAATCGTCTGCTAAATGTCTATTAACAGATTTAGATTATAATATTTACCGTACACTCCCACACCTTTGATTATTCGTTAACTAGCCGCCTTTGGCGACCAGCCGGTTCGCCAGTATTACCGCTCTCTACAATTTTCAATTAAATATTTTAAGTAACTGGTCTCTTAAAGGATTCTCAAACAAAACATTTTTAATCTTCAAATTTTGATAGTCATACCAAACTTATACTGTTTAGGTCGTTTCGTTCAATTTACTATATATATTTTGCTAATTTGTTGTCATTTCCGGCAAAACTTCAACTTTAATTTAAAATGTAAATGATGAAATTGCAATTAATATTAAGATATTTTTTAATAAAACCAAGCGTTTTATTTTATTTATCATCATTATTGTTATTTATTAATTATTATTATTATTGAATATGAGTATTGCAAACAGAATCGCTTGGTATTTAAGTCTTATGTTAACTACAAAATATTTTTCATCATTTATGTAATATCTGAAACAATAATTCAACAAAAATTTCTCAGATTCAGCATAAAATTCAGTTTTAAGTTTTGCTTTCAAAAGGATTGAAATGAAATCAATAATAATATTTTGTTCCGGCCTATAAATATATTTCAAAAATTATGAAGTCTAAATTTAATGCAGTAAGGTATATTCTGAGAAATATTCTGGACACACCAAATTTTAAATAAATGAATGAATGTTTCTGTTTTCCACGATCAACTAAGACTTATTTATGAAGTTTTAAATGTTAAAAATTTAGAAAAACTCAACATTTTCATAATCTTAGGCCAATTAATCTTGAGAAACCTGCGCGCTGATTGGCGTATTTTCTTTGAAACGATCGATGAAAAATCTAAAATTATCCTTTTTTTATTGAATAGTGATATTCAAATTTTCATAAATCAGTCAGTTTAAGTTATTGGAAATTAACTCTTAAAAGTCAGTGATTTAGTTGATTGGAAATTAACTCTATGACCACCATAAAATCTGTGCTTTCTCTTGTGGTGTATTCATTCTCCTTAATATCCGCTTGAATAAAACATCACATACAAAAGTACTACATAGAACAAACACATCAAAAGTAAACATAACATTTCAATAGTTGCCAAAAACAAAAGAGAGAAAAATGCAATTAATAAGCAGACGATATTCAGAAAAGTACAGATATTTAGACTGGAAAATGAAATTATCTGAAATTAAAAACACGCGCAGACGATATTTACAAAAGTAAAAATATCCAAACCTGAAAAGGAAAATATATGAGTTATTCCATCAATAAATGCCATAAGTTTGTTTATATCTTCATTATTTTATGAGTCATTAAACATCAAAATGGGTCCGGGACTAAATAAACACCCTGTACAGAGAGTGTAAAAGATCATAAAAATAATTTTTCTTGAATTTATTTTTTAGAAAAAATAATATTTCATATTTTTTTCATTTCCTACAGACACGTGCCGAAAATTATATTTTTGCAGATTTCATTTCCAAAAAGATTTAATTTATTTTTAAATGGGGCTTTAATCAATGTGATGGCAACACTTTGAAAAAAGCTGATTTTTTTCCCATGAATACGAAACGTGCTTAATCTTAATTTTTATTTTTTACGAAAAAAATTATTCAAAAACATAGTTAAAATATTCATTTAAAAATTCATTAAAAATAGAATTTTAATTTTAAGATTAAAACAATAGTATCATTTAAAAGATAAATTTTTGATCTTTAACTTGATGTGAAAATCTTTTTTGTGCGGTAATATTTTCGGAAGTTATAGCAGAAACTCGTCAAAATTTCGCTTAATTTTTAAATAAATAAAATTCTAGTTAAAAATTCGAAAAAATAACCCCCAGGTGCACATTCCCGGCCTCCAAGGTATACACGTGCCAAATTTGGTAGCTGTAGGTTGAATGGTCTGGCCTGTAGAGTGCCAACACACACACACACATTGAGCTTTATTATAAATATAGATAATCAAACAGCAAATAAGATAAATAAGCATTGGATACAAAGTAATTTGCACTGTTCAAGTCCTCAAAAATCTTGAAGGCACCTTTACAGTTCTGTCTCTTCTTGCTGTAAGAGGTTTTTCACTAAGAGGGCTTTCATCTTCTGTGCACTTTATCTCAAGGGGATAAATCTGACGAACAGGACGTACAATCTCACCGCTTGGTGTTTTCAATCACACTACTCTAACGTTTTTATCTTTACCTGGATAAACTTCAAGAATTTTAGCCATTGGCCACATTAATCTTTTCTTTGAATCATCTTCAATTAAGACAATTTCTCCAGGTTTTACTTCGTAATAAATGCTTTTCTTCCGTGGTTGTAATAATATGCCTAAATATTCACGGCGGAATCTATTATGTGTTGTCTAAGATTTAGTCGATATTTCAAACGTCTTTTAACATCGGTAGTGTCGAGTTCATCTAAATCCCACCGTCGGAATATCTTGTATAAACATTGATGGAGTGAGCGGAATAAGGTTATTGGGATCTTCGGATAAGTACGTAAGAGGTCTGGAATTAATGACCGCCTTACAATCACATAAGATAGTAATTAACTCTTCATAGTACAAGCAGGCATTCCCTAAAAACGTCTAAGAAGTTTTTACACCATTTGTATAATCCGTTCCGAAAACCCACCCCACCAAGGTTCGAAGGGTGGTATGAATTTCTATGTTATTCTTTGGATAGAAGTTTCTCTTTTGATCACATCCCAATCCAGTTTTCGCAGCAAATTTTCAGCGCCAACAAAGTTAGTGCCATTATCGCTGTAAATAACCTTTAGTCGGCCTCTCGTCTGGCTATGAGCCTCAGAAGGCAAAGGAGAAAAGATCTAGTATCAAGTGACAGTGTATTGCTCGATACACTGCACACGTGAAAAGAACTATCCACTATTTTTCACCTTCCTTAAGTGTAAGTAGTCCAGCTAAATCTATGCCGCTCATTTCAAACACAGCTGATTCTTCTACTCTGTCCTGGGGCAAACCGATATGTTGGGTCTGTATGTTCCTGGAATCGTATCTCTTGCATCTTAAGCATTTGTTAATTTCTCTTCTATTTATAATCCAGAAATTTTCTCGCAATTTTGATAATAGAATCTGCACTCCAGCATGAGAATTTTCCATATGAGCCTCTTTAACAAGAAGCTCTACTAACGTATGTTTTCCAGGAAGAAGAATGGGGTATCTAAATTTTCGCAAATCGTCCTTCTCAATTAATTTTGTTTTAATCCTTAAAATACTCTCCTCATCTTTAAAGATACTGAGGATCTTCAAACCTCTTAACTTATTCTTCTGTGAAAGAGTCTTCTTAAATCATCCTAATAATACATTTTTCTGCTTCATTTATTTCAGATGTAGTCAAACATCCCTCTTTTCTGCATTCCTTATCGGTCTTAGAATTATGCCGAAATATTGAAATCCAACCCAAAATTTTAATGATTTTGGTGTAGCTGGAAAATCGAGAGAAAAGACTTGCGGTAACAGGAGAGTTGTTTACAAGACTAATTGATTTGCCACATTTTTCTACAGAGACAATCTCTTCATTAATATGGTGATTCGATTCTCGCCACAAATCCTCAAGTAGGAGTAATCATTTGGGTCCCTCCCACCATTTAGAACTCAGAAGCTTCAAAACGGAGCATCCACGAGATGGCAAATCGGCACGGTTTAATGGTCAAGGAACATGTCCCCAGTCGTCTATATTTACCAGCTTCCGAATTTCATTCACTCGATTGCGGAGAAAAACGCTCCAAGGTTCACCTCGTTTGATTCATTGAAGAGTTGTGGTAGAGTCGGTCCAAAACTGAGTTTTCACATTTACAATATTTAAACTCTCTTTTACAATTTTTGAGAGTCTTGCGCCAATGCAACAGGCAAGCAGTTCCAGTCTCGGTATAGTAATGGATTTTAATGGAGCTATTCTGGATTTAGCAGCTAGTAGCTGTACAGATATTTCATTGACTGATTGGCATCGGATGAATACAACTGCTGCATATGAAATGCCGCTAGCATCGCAAAATACGTGAAAGCTAAAGGAAGAAACATTGCTGATAAAAATTTTCCTCGGAATTTCCACAAGATGTAACATTTTAATATCTTCTATCCATTTAAGAAAATATTCCTTTATATAGGCTGATACTTCCGAATTCCAGCTTTCTTTCGATCGCCAACTCTCTTGCAATAATATTTTAGGTTGCAAAGGGACTGGACAAGTAAAACCAATCGGATCAAAAACTATATTGGCTTAAGATAAAATCACACGTCTAGAAATTGTATCGGGAGGCATTTCCAGTAAAGAATAATGCCATCAAAAACATAATTTGTAAAAAAAAACCAAGTCTCGCAACTCATTTCTTCTATGATAAAAAGTTGTGAGATTCATGTAATACCAAGTCGGTCAATTTATTTAGTCCCTACTTAAGGGTTCTTCTGTCTTAAGTTATTACGTAATTAGCTAACCTAACAACATCTTATAGTGACCATATCAATATTAAAAATCTTTTATGGTTTAAATAAATAGATTGACTTGGCCATCGCATGAAAACACAATGTATCTTTACATTAAATTAGATTGTTTAGTGCGATTGCCAAGTCAATCTATTTATTTAAACCCTAAAAGATTTTTAATATTGATATGGTCACTATAAGATGTTGTTAGGTTAGCTAATTACGTAATAACTTAAGACAGAAGGACCCTTAAGTAGGGACTGAATAAATTGACCGACTTGGTATTACATAAATCTCACAACTTTTTATCATAGAAGAACTGAGTTACAAGACTTGGTGTTTCTTTTTACAAGTTATGTTTTTGATGACATCTCATTTCTTTTTGTAGATAGTCCTTTTCTTATTTCTGTATGTAGTCTTCCTCTTTTTCTTTTCCGGTACTTCTTGAGCTTCAGCTACGGTTTTTCTCAAAACCCATTCCCTGTCTCTGGACGGTAAATACTTCTTAGTCTGTTGTATTCATAAATTGAGGATTCCTGCGCTTTAATACTTCCAAAGTCAACATTTATTAGATGTAAGCCGTCCAGATTTGTAACTCTCGAAAATGCCACGTAAGCTTGACGAGATGTGAATACTGTAGAACCGATATCCATCAGTGCATTATTTAGACTTAGGCCCTGACTTTTGTGTATAGTTATAGCATAGACTATACATATGGGAAACTGTTCGCGATGAACATTAGCTCTATTAATAATTTCAAATTTAGTTTTGACCGGGCTAAGCTCGTAAACATGTTCTTTATTAAATGTAATGTATATTTTCTTAATTATTTTTGTATTTTCCGGATCTATCTTTATTCTTTGCACTATACCGATAGAACCATTAACTAAACCAAGAGTCATGTCAATATTTCGCCTAAACATGACTTTTGCTCCTATTTTTATAATTATGTTCTCTTCCAGGCCTGCAGTCATAGAAGCATCGTCTTCATATTTTTTTTATGCATTCACGAGCTCTTTTTGTTTCGGGATGTGGAAGAGATTTAAGCAGTGCAGTATTTAATTGTTGACACATGTTTTTTGTAGGTAATAAGCAAACGGTATCATAGGAAGTTTCGAGAGGTGTTCAATTATTTCAATTAATCTGTTTTCATTTAAATTGGATTTGAGAGTTATTAATCTAGTCGTGAGTAAGTCGCGGTCTTTTTGTGTAGTCATACTAATTTTATTCTATTTAGCATTTCAACAAAGCCAGAATCATTGAGCTGTCGCATGTTAATTGTAAGTTCATTGTATATGAACAGTTCAATCCATAGATTCGGTATAATGAGGGAACCTAACAACTTGTTAGTTTCAGCAGTTGATGGTTTTTCAAAAGGTGACTGTTCTCTTACCGGCGGAAGTTGTAAGAGATCTCCGAAAACTACAAGATGTTTTTTCCAATCCACCCATTCTGATCGTCGCTTGTGTCGAATATTTCAGGTAAGCGTAAATGAATATATGTTAAACTAACATTGGATATCATCGACACTTCGTCTATGATAAATAACACTACTTGTTTCAAAGCTGATCTCAGAACTTGGAGCACTTCATCAGAAAGCGGCTTGTACTTCAGTGTTTGCTTGTGTTCTACAGGCAACTGCAAATAGTCTATGTATAGTCAATCCATTCACATTGAATACAGCTATTCCTGTTGGAGCACTAACTGCCACTTTTTTGTTTAAATACGTCTTAATCCAAACTTTCAGTTTTTATTAAAAAGCTCTTTCCAGTGCCACCAGTTCCACTCACAAAACAGCGTAAAACGTCAGCGTTATTATCAGTTGTATCCATTTTATTTGTGATCATATGGAAGACTTTTTTGTTCGGCATTCAGTTTTGCAATCATACTTTGAAGATCAGTTTGCTCTTCTTCTACCAGATTGATTCTCTAAAAGTCCCCCATTGCGTTTGCAGCTTCCACAGTTTCAAATTGAATTATTTCAAATTAGATATTGTTACAAACCTGTAATTTTGCTTCCCAGCGCGAATATTGTCATCATGAGGAAGATCGTTTTACAGTAATATGCATTGGATGCTGTCGGATGCCGAGCCAGTGATCCCAGAGCTTGCTGACAGGCTTGGCGACCATTTGTCGACGAATTTGCCGACAAAATGGATAATGCTCGAAACTTCGAAAAATTTATCGATCTGTCCATTTTTACACGCATATTTCAGTTTTTCCTTGATTTATACACTAAACACTAATTGTATTCTAAATTTGAAGCTTCTATGTCCGCTAGAAGTGCCGCTTTAAGAGCTCTGATGATCGGTCAGTCAGTCAGTGACAAAATTCACAAACTGTGACTAGTTATAATTCTTAAACTGCTGGTTCAAATTTAATGAAATTTGAAATATACCGTGTTTATATAATGCCTGCTTGATTACTGGAAATTCAGGCTTCTAGTTTTATCCACAACGAAGTTATAAAGGGTCGAAAATGGCCTGAACTGCTTCGAGAAAAGGATGGTACGGCCGTGCCGCTTGTTTTTGCTCGACTTGGCGGGGGCACTGCCGTGCCCCCAGATCACAAAAAGCACATCTGATTTTTGCCACAAAAGTCCTAAACCAGGAGTTAGTTTGGGATCTTTTAATGAAATTGCCTCTCCTGTGAATCCTCAACCTCAAACTTGGCTTGTGCCATCAGCTTTGTTGTATCTTCAATAAAGTGTTGCAGTTTCTGCTCTGAATCTACAGATGTCACACAATTGTCGGCATAAAATGAGTTCTTTAACTTCACAGCAGTATCATGGTAAGGAGAAGATAAATACTGGTCCAAATGATTGTGGATGACAGCACTCAACAGAAAGGGGTTACAATTCAGACCAAAAACTAATCTGGTAAACTAATCTGCTGATAAACTTTAATCGCATCTCTACTCTCATTCTTCCACCACAGAAATTTTAGGCATTTTCTATCTTCTTTAGCAAGAGATATTTGAAGAAACTTCTTTTTGATGACTGATACAACACCAAAAGTTTTCTCCCGAAATTTCATAAGTACTGAAGATATTGTTTTTATTAAATTTGGACCTTTCATTAAACAATCATTCAATGTGAGATTACCTCTTGATTTGCATGAAGCGTCAAAAACTGGCCGCACTTTGATGGTGGAATCATTTTTAAATATTCCTCGATGAGGTAGGTAATGACCAGGACCCTCATCAGAATCTTCTATAATACCTTCTTTGTTCCATTCTTCGAAAACAGCATCATAACACTCGAATTGAGTGTCCTTTAACAACTTCATGCAAGTAGAAACGAGTCATTTCCCAGCAATGTCTCTATTTCTAGATAGTTCATCTTGACTGGGTATACAGGGAAGTTTGACCTCATATCTTCTCACCTCGTCAATCTTTAAACTTCTGGAGAAATAATCAAAAGCTTTACTTTCTAAGTCTTTTGAATTATCAGTTTCACATGGGTCCATTACATCTAGAGTTTCTAGTCTCCACAGGTCTGAAATGTCATTACTTTGAATAAAAAGAGATATAGAGGAGTTTTTGTTGGAAACAGCTTTTGGTTTTCCCATTACACTCCAACCCAAATAGATTTCGACAGCAATCAAACCAGATGACAAGGGACATATATTTCCTGTGAAGAGATTTCCAGCATAATCAGCTCCTATCAACAATTCTATAGGCATCGAGCTTTTTCCCAGTATCAGTGGATTGGATACTTTTATTCTGTAGCTCCTTGACCCATGGACCCTTTTATATGCTAGGAATATAACCACAAATAATATTCTGATCCAAAACTTGTATCTTACAAGAATAATTTTTCTTCAAATTGCTCACTGACGGTTCATAATAATTATGTTTCTTCTTGGAACTAGCGCCGCCAAATACTACATGCGTTAAATTTTGGCTTCGTTCTGTAATTATTTTCATTCGATTAATCGTCGACTTCGAAATATATGATCTTTGCGATCCTGTATCGAATAATGCTCTTACTACTTTTCTTCTTCCATCCGTCTCAATTAATACTAAAAGTATTTGCAAAAGAATTTCCGGTACGCTTTGATTTGATAACACTATATTTCCATCAGTACTGCGACATTTTGCGGCGTTAGGTTTGGCGTTATTGAACTTTTCAGGGCAATGTCTTCGCTGACAAAGCATGCATTGAACACTAGATTTACATTTTCAAAAAACGTGTCCACGCTTTAAACAAGCAAAGCAGGCCTTATTCTTCATTAAAATATCTTGTTTTTCTTCCAAACACATTTTTTGTGCTTTGAAACAGTCTTGAGAATTGTGGACTTTTCCACAAAATAGACAAGATTTCAAAGATTTTGCTTCATAAACCTAATCATTAGCCATGGGAACAAGAGTGTCAAATTCTAGATTTTTTTTTTACCATGCCTCCGAGTTTCTGTGGAATTGAAGCCTGATTTTGCCATCAAAATCCTTTCTTCCCCTTCAACTTCCGTTCGGAGAAATAGCAATTGCGACAATTTATCGCCATAAGAATTTGTATATCTACTTTATTTTTCACTGGATTTCGACTCTCAATAAATTTTCAGGAATGCAAGATTCCACTAGAGGGAAAAGCATAACAGCATATTTTTCAGTAGTTAAAATGATTCCAATTTATCGTAGAGTTGCGTTATATTCAATTTTGAATTCATATTAACAGCATTTTTTTACTACCAATGAAAGCAATTCTTTTTATATAGTATTCAACAAGAAGTTCTTCACGGCCAAATCTAGCCTTCAGGTTGTCAACAACTTTAGTATAATTTTTTGTAGTTGGCAGATAACTATTAACTATTTCGTGCGCTCTACTGCCTATTATTGTACTCTGTATGAGACATTGAAATTTTACTTCATCGCCGATGGTAACGTACTCGTGACTTCTGCCATATTGGCTACAAAAGCTAAGCCAATCTTTAACTTCACCGCCAAACTTCATTACTTCTATTTCGGGAAGTTTTAATTTAGCATTAACTGATTCCAAAACATGTCTTTACACGAATCCGTGCAGCATCTAATTTTTCCGAGATATTCTTCTATTTTTTTCGTACTCTTCTTATTATTTAGCAGCTACTAATGCTTACTTACGCTGTCATCAAATTCTGCCAAATTAGTTGCAACTCTTTCTAAAGAACAAAGTTTTATTTCAATATCATCACGATTTAAATTTTCTTCATTCAACGCCGTTATTACAGCATTATAACGTTTCGTAAAATTCGCCCTGACTGGACTACGTCTTTTCATCAGATCTTCCATAAATGAAAACGAAAGCAACGGAAATAGAAAGTTTTAATTTACTGACCTTTTTCTTCAATCACGTCCGGTTGTCAACACAATTTTGCATGCTTTGTAGAAAACTACTCGTTTTCTTAAGCTTCAAACTATAGCTTGTAGAGCATCTTAAATTCTTAAAACTATAATAATATTCCAAACATTTTAAAATTCCAACGGCTTCTTTATTCCTTCAGCTTAACAGCATATCTTACAAACACTGCCAGATTCCAAAAGGTTTACAATTGAGCATGAGTTATTATACAAAAAATAAACGAAATAATATTAATAAAATATGCTTATAAAAGAAAAAAATTTTTGCGTTTACTTTTTAATAATATTTTAACTGAAAAATAGTAGTAGTTATAAAATGTCTGAAAAGAAATCGTCTACTAAATGCTACTAACAGATTTAGATGATGATATTTACCGAACCTTAGAAAGAAGATGACAAATTTTAAATAATATTCAAACTAACAGTCCTTCTAAATATAACCCCGATAGATAGAAATCCTTTTTTGTCAAAGTAGATAAATCGCCTTATGTTGTTGTGTATCGCTTGTAAAATGCAAACACATGCCCTGCATCATTGCAATGTATTTAAAGAAATGAAATTATTCGATAGGTTAGATTTAGTTTTTAAAAATCGGCTTTGTAAAAATTGTTTAAGAGAATTTCACCCATTTTCGAAATGTAACTCTAAAAATTCTCGTTTCGTTTGTAAAAAGAAATTGGATCATCATACATTGCTTCATAAATATTTTACGCCGTGAAGCATGCCAAATACTCATAATAATCCAGCGAGTGAAACCAGACTCACAACGCCTACACACTGTCAGGAAGGGAATCCTCAAATTAATAAATCACAGTCAAGTGATACGCAGGTGCCAGAAAACCCTGGTCTTTCGTTTTTCTGTAATGGAAATAAGAGCATTTTGATAAACACAGCTATAACATATGTCAGAGATGCATGGGGGAGGGGGGGATTTAAGACCTTAAGAGACGTCCTTGACTCTGTCAGTGAGTCTTCTTTCCTTTCGTCTTTCTGCGGCAGATTTATTGGAATTGAAAAAAGAAATACTCCGATTTGCGGTTTAAATGATACATTATTAAATATCAAGAAAAAGGCATATACATCATTAAATATCAAGAAAAAAGTATCTGCACTTTTATCGAGTGAAAATTATGATTCGCATTGGGAAATAGATTTATTAATTGTTCCTAATATAACTAGTTTCACGCCTTCTAAAAGATTAAATATTTCGAACTTAAATATTCCCAGGGAAGTTAAACTAGCTGATCTCATTCCTCAAAAAAGGATCGTTTTTTATTCCTCAAAAAATAGATATTCTATTAGGCGCAGAATTAGTTGAAATTTCTTAATCCCTTCATAGATCCATCCGATGGACTAATTAGAGTAGGTGGCAGACTTGCACATTCTAATTTAAATTTTAATCAGAAACATCCAGTTGCTCTGCCAGTGGGAAATAAATTAGTTACACTTATTTTTCAGTATTATCATAAAAGAGCCTTTCATGTCCTCAATCCTTTCTAAATACTGTTCGTTTAAAATATTGGCCAATTGGTGGCAGAAATGCTGAGCGCTAAGTCGTTCACAAATGTGTTAAATGCTTCAGAAACAAGCCCGTTATCGCGAATCAAATTACGGGAGATCTTCCAGCAGAAAGAGTTACAACTAGTTCAGCATTTTTAAATGTAAGGATCGATTTATGCGGGCCATTCAAAATAAAATTTAAGGGGCAAAAAAAGGGTACTCTTCAAAAAATACATGTTGCTTTATTTGTATGTATGGCAACCAAAGCTGTATACATAGAGTGTGTCTCGAATTTGACTTCTGAAGCTCTAATCGCAACGCTAAAAAGATTTTATTGCGCGACGTAGCAAAAGCTCCACAATTTTTAGCGATAATGCTTCTAATTTTATAGGTGCTTCCGCAGAGATTAAATGCTTATACAAACTAATGATAGGTAGCGAAGACGTTTCGAATATGCTTTCCACCGAAGATATCAGATGAAAAGTTTTGCCCCTTAGGGCTCCCAATTTCGGCGGTCTTTGGGAGGGAGGCATGAAAGCTTTTAAATATCATTTTAAGAGAGTAGTAGGTCCTGCAAGACTAACACTCGAAGAGTTTTTAACAGTAATTACTCAGATTGAAGGCATCCTCAATTCGCGATCCCTCTCTTCTCGACCAACTGATACTGATGAAATGCAGGTATTAACTTCAGGTCATTTCTTCATAGAAAAACCTGTTAACTCTATCCCAGAACCTAACTTCATCGACAAAAGAGACAATCTTCTCAATCAATGGCAACGAACTCAAAAGTTAGTGCAAACTATTTGGACACATTGCCAAAACAGTTATTTGGACCATTTACAATAGTGGCTGCTTAAAAAACAAAATTTAACTCCTGGCATGCTCGTTCTAATAAAGAACATCCAACGGCCTTTAGGTCGAATCATTAAAGTAATTTCAAGCACAGATGGTAATGTCAGAGTAGCAGATATACGCCCTGCAAAAGGAAACTTTAGACGACCTGTTTCTAAAATTAACATTTTACCTATTGTAGATAATTTTGATTTGAATTGAAATGTACATTTGTATTTGTTTAATTATTACGCTAATTGCAATTTGCTGATTTACAATAATAATGCTAATTTACAATAATAATTTACATAATTATTATTGTAAACAATAATAATTATGCAATTATTATTGTTTACTCTTATGTATCAAAATTAGTGACGTAACTTTATATACATTTTTCTATATTGAAACATATGCATATTTCAACGCCGGGCGGGATGTTCCGTACTTGTGAAATCACGCCTTTGGCGGCGGAGCATCGTCCCTTGGCGCACATTGTAACTGCGCCAACCTGGCAACCATGTAATATCTCAAAATTTATTGTTGACATCTGTAATTCTTCATAATTGTTAAATTTTCTTCTTTTTCTTTTTGTAATGTGTTACATACTTATTTCTGTAAGCCCCGTGTGATACTTTGTGGTGCATGGGGATTTATAAATGTTAAATAAAAAAAAAAAAAATCTGTCCCGCTAAGCACGCATAAAAATAAAAGCATTTTTACAGTCCGCTTACTCATTTCATTCACCAACACAACTCCGCACAATAAGAATTCTACAATTTTGGTTGATATCAAGAATAAGTTGATCTGCATATGAAGTCTGATGTATTATGGAACGCTGTGGATCAATTTTCAGTGCAATAAATAAAATTAGCAAACTGTAACTAAAAAGACATTTTAACTACTTTTCTATGAATTAATAAATCACTAAGTACATAATAAATTAAGAAATGATTCTAAAATATAAATAATGCCAATATCTTATAATTTATTATTATAATAAATGATTAAAACTTAAGTAGAATTAAGCAGAAGAAGTAGAATTATATTTAACAAAGCTTTTATAAATGTAGGAAATAGGCTACTGAAATACTAATTTAAAATTCTGGATGAAAGATTTTAATTAACATCACATTTGTAAAAGAGTTATTAATTTTTATAAAGACATATACTTACTGCTAATATACATTTTTTGCATATTTCATGCATCGTTCGCAAGAGCAGATTGATATCTGAAATTAATTTAATTATCAATTGCAAGTCAGATATGTTTAAAATATAAAATTAATAAAAAATAAATTTAAAAAATAGTACATTTATCAGAAATTTCTGATATTTTAAATCATTTTTAAAGATGAAGTCTAATATACTATGATGTTTAAAAAATATACTTTCCAATTTAAATAAAAAAAATCAAAGATAGAGAAATTATTAGAACTAAGAATATTGTGCTACAAGACAGAACTATGCATGCTCGAAACAAATGTAATAAATTAATTTCTGGAAAAAATGTGCCATTTAGTTTGTTACTGAAATAAAAATTTATGTAAACTCCAATATACTTTTGGTTTAGAGCTTTCAAAAAGAAACATTAAATAAACAAAGGAAGTTCTAAAAATCCCAAACTTCTCATTCTTAGTTCTGTTTGCAAGAGCAATAACCAAAATGTATAAATGTATATTTCTGAATATAAATTGATCTGCATGTAAACCAAGAATGCAATTTTTCTCTCGAAAATTTACCTGAAATTCCAAAGTTTATAAATAAGCCAAAATTTTTTATAAACACGCATGATTTAAAAAACATATATATATATATATATATACGACTTTCAAATGCATTATCATGAAGGTGAAAATATTGCCAAGACCAAATGGGTGTAATATTTTCCAATTAAGTTGCTATAAAAAAAAGACATTAACAACAGTAGTTTCAACTCTGGTAATTCTATATGAAGCTAGTATATATTTTAGAATTCATTTGCAGTTTTGTATATGATCTGTTGTATCTGTACTAATCTTATTTTCTATGTTATTTTATTTATTGGTTTATTTATTTTTGTTTGAAACATGATCTGGAGAACATTAACCTTTGAAAACAGATGCTACTTTATTAATGGAAGAGTAAGAATCCCCCCCCCTATATATCACACATGCACAATTTACAGTCAGTATGTATGCTTTAATGATGCAAATTAAATATACTGACCAAATGAAGCATAGTTTGTTAAAGATATATAATCAAAACACTGAAAAAGAAAAAGGGTAGTAAGAAAGTAAAATATACTTGTTTATTTTATTGGCTCTTGGATTTACAAGGCAATTTTCAAATTGAGTCAAGATTACTATTACACATAAGATGACAAGATTTCACTAAGATTATTGATAGTGGTTTGGATTTTTTGGTGATTTATCACAGGAACAAAACTAGCAATAAAAATAAACATTCTCATTGCAGCAATACACTGCTTACCTAGAAATCTGACTAGAGTATTTGAAAATTCATGTTAATAACCAAAGAAAAACAGTGCAATGCATCATTATGCTGTTTCCAACAGAGGCAAAACTACTGGGATAAGTAAGTAAAATCTCAAGGAGGTTTACATTGAAGAAAAATCAAACGATATATTTAATAAAATTTTCAATGAATAAAGATTGGACATTTTTTACACAAATCCTTTCATGTGCTTAACTCCATTCCTCTTATATAATGAAAATATTTCTGAAAATTACATACATATAAAAATATTAACAAATACATCAGTATTATTGGGAAAATATGAAGTCAAACATACTAATAGGCTTAGTCTCCAATGCATGCTTCAACTCCTCAAGAAGAAGTTCGGATGCAGCTCTGTAATCTGGTTCATCCATTATCTTTCATTAAAACAAATGAACAATATTTATCAGATATTGACACAAAAAAAAATCAAATATAGAAAAATAAATAAACAGTAAAAATCATGTATAAAAAAACTTTTCAAATATTAAATACCACTAATTTTATGGTTAATCAGATATACAAAACATCATTTGGACATTTTGTTAAAAAAAAACATTTATTCTATTTAAATGCACTTTTCCGATTCACAATAAATCTCTCTAAAAAAAACTTTTTTTTTCAAAATATTTATTTATGTTATGAAAGTCAACAATCCAAATAAGAGCTCTTTATTTAAAGAGATTTATATATATATATATATATATATATATAATCATAAACAGTACCCAAAATAAAAAGCCGGATCTCATTGATCTAACTTCGTGCATTACAATGCATATGAAACATGAAATAATTCAAGAAAATGATAATTACTTTTCAAGAATTTTTACATATACCAAATACATCTAGGTACCATCGAAATCTAAATAACTCATATTTATCTTCACCTGTTCTTTATTTATCTTCACCTGTTATACAATTAAGCATCTTATGATATTCAAAACAAGATTAGCTCGAAATAAATTATTATTTGGGGATAGCAGCGTTTCTCGTTATATCCCACACTCTTTACATTCAAGTTCATAATAATAAACTATAATTTAAACAAAACAAATACTTACCAATAATACGGCAGCTTTTCAGTTTATTCTACAAATAATATTCTTTAGATTGATCCATGCTTAGCATGTTTATTATTTGAGTGACAGCTTGATTGATGCAGTGAAGCAAAGACAGCGGTAAATGTTTCCAATTGGGTAACTCTAGATTTTTTGGCGGTTTTTTTTGACGCCAAAAGGAGGGACAAATATGCCAAGACAGGTAATTCAACCGAAATGGCAATGACAACGGATAAAGTAAAGAATAGTGTGCCCCCGAGTTTGTTGCCAATATTGCAACCCACCGGAACGCTGTTCTGGCAACCCTAATGCTGTTTTGTTTACTATTTTCTGCAGTGGTTGAGCTGTACATAAACTACAACTATATTATGAAAAATGTTAAATTAAAAATATTAAAAAAATATCGATTAAAGATTTTAATTTTGATCTTTATTATAATTAAAAGTTTATTAAATAGAGAAAGTTAAGCTTGTAATTAAAAGTTATTTTTTTCTTTCTTTAATGTGAATACGAACAGAAAATATTTATTCTTTTGCGATTTTTATTGTCAGTATGCGCTTTAAAAAATCATCTGCATTCTCACTTTAAAAGGCAGCTGGAATGGAATTCTTCGCAGTTCTCGTAATTCTTTTGTTGTTCTAACGGTTGGTTCCCTTCATAATTTGTTATGTTTGTTTAAGTTAAATAATTTTGCCCTGTGCCTTCTACAGATGCATCTGTAGAAGGCATCGGGCAGTATGGGGGAAAAAAACAATACTTATCAGTTAAAAATCTTAATTATATGATGGGAAATGGTAACCGTAACTGTTCTGCGGAAGTATTTGTTTATTTTGTCAGCTAGCTTTATTGGCGACTTGGCATTGTTGGCAGGGGGCACACTATAATTCACTTTTACCATGAAAACAAAATATTATGGGAACCAGAAGTAGTGCTTCATCGCTGAAATTTGTCAACAATCGAAGGGGCACCCAAATCTACACTAGTAAAAATAGGAAGTTGAAGTATTTTTTCATTGATCAATGCCATATGATAATTCAGGCTTCGCCACTGGCTCAGTAAACAAAATGGTTTAAAACTTATTGATGTTTCGAACAAAATTGCGAGCAGCGGAAAAACTTTTAAACCGCAAGACATGGGCAGCTATATATACTAGAAGACGATCTTCGTTTATCGTATCCTAATATTATGCACATTTTCAACAGAAAAACAAAAAATTTTAAATATTCATTCCAATTCGAATCAATGCGAAAGCATTCATTGGTTTCTAAAATATTAATTGTTTATATTTGAAACTTGGTATTAATTGTTCGTTCATGGATTCGAAGACCCTCCACGTATTTGTGCATACGCCAGGAAACGTTTACTATGTAAAAATAGGGGTAAGAGGAAAGATGACAAGATTAGATGTTTTCATTTAATAATAAAGCTACTGTCCGTTTCAGTATCCCAAGATGTATTTTATTCAGTATTCTATCTCACATAGGAGTATGTGCATTTCCGGAATTAACTTTATTGCTAAATTTAAACTCCTCCTTTCACCTCTCCTCTCACCTCAATTTTGTCGAATGGGGTCAATTAACGGTCACGTGTCAGGTACCAAAACAAACCGCTTCTGTTCAATTTTCAACCATTCTGCGCATGTCATGATGTCTGCCGATAACGTTGAAGAAACCATTGTTTAGTAAATATTACGCTAGCTGATCAATTATTAAAAACTTCTGACTTTTTTTAAAGATATTATTTTGAATTATTTTCTCCAAATTTTCTTAGTTATATGATTTCATTTCTTATATAAAAATTTTAATTAGTATTTTCAATGGAATTATTGCTTTTGCATAATTAATTAACATCGCTTTTTAATTCGTTTGGTGCCGCTTTATTCTTTTCTTCCCCCCCCCCCCACCTTTTTTTATCCGAAGGATACATTTTGACAAATGATTATGGCAGTGTTTTTGAAAAATTACATATGTTCTTTTTTACATATTATTTAAATAGTATTGAATGTTGAATCTTATGAATATAGTTTCCCCAGTTAGTTCTTTTTAAAAATAATTATTACTCTTAGATAAGTTAATATTTTAAAGCTTACTAAAAAAATTATTATATTTTTTTTCTTATGTAATTACTTTTATAAATATTGAGACTTTGATGTTGTCAGTTTGCTCAGAGGAAAGAGCATGAAACTCAAATTAGTATATATTAAATAAATTATGTTTACAATTTCAAATTATGAAATATAAAAGGTATGGATACCTTTTTTAAAAAAATATATGCAACTTATGAATAAATAATTTTAATTTGTAGAAATCATTAAAGGAAAACAAACAAAATCACGCTTTCATAATTTTTATTTACACATAACAAATATATATATATATATATATATATATATATATATATATATATATATATA
>JAPMOR010071862.1:317195-334349 GCA_026543865.1 Argiope aurantia
ATATATATATATATATATATATATATATATATATATATATATATATAGAGAGAGAGAGAGAGAGAGAGAGATAAAATACATGTGATAACTATTTGAAAAAAATATTATCAAATGTATGTTTGAATGAAGTCACCAATTCAAAAAACTAAAAAAAAACTATTTACTATTTATCAACATTTATTTTTCTAGACACTTAGAAATAATATAAACAAAGTATGTCAAGAATGTCAATGTAAATAATGCGCAAGAAGTACATGACATGTGACTTTTATGTGACATGAATTGACCTCATTGTTCTAGAGTATTTTATTGTGA
Organism: Argiope aurantia; assembly: GCA_026543865.1. Taxonomy (NCBI): domain Eukaryota; kingdom Metazoa; phylum Arthropoda; class Arachnida; order Araneae; family Araneidae; genus Argiope; species Argiope aurantia. The sequence continues at coordinate 317,511 of JAPMOR010071862.1, forward strand.
ATTAGAATATTTTCCCCTCAATATTCAGCATTCTCATTCATTCTCATTTTCAGCAGTTTTTTGTTTTCTAAATCCAGGAATAATCGTTTTCCAACGGATTCTAAAATCCTCCGCACGCGTGCGTTGGAATGGATTTAATGAGGTCAATTCATGTGACGTAAAAGCCTCATGTCATGTACTTCTTGCGCATGGCATTTAAGTTTCATCCGCACCGCACCGCTTTCGTCGATCAGTCTGCCATTAACGTTCTCCGCGAAGTATGAAGAGGACTTTTTGTTTACATTTGAAGTTATAATTTTTGAGTCATTTTCTTTCCTCTTATTATGTGTTAACAGAGGAAATACTGGTGTGTTGATGAATGCATGCTTTTATGCGAAACACAAGAGTGACTGTCATGATAAAATGTTTTCTTATTTTCCTTTTAACAATCCTGACTTGGGGTGATAGCTTTGGTATCGATTTTTTCAAGCCTTCGAAGTCAGTGATATGCTCCGATCATTTTGAAGAATTTATTCAGTGTGTGTCCATTTATTAAATATAGCTGTTCCAGTAATTTGTTAGAAAAACTCTTCGAAGAAAAAGAAATCGGAAAGCGATTTGCCGTCAAAAACAATCAAACAAAATCGAAAGTGCATTTCCAATTTACTTTATTCACATAGGATGAAATTTCTGATAATTTCGAATATGCTTAGAAGGTTTTAAAATGTTTACAGGAATATTACATAACATTTTTCTACAAAATCTTATCTAAATTTAATTAATGTAAGTAAACAAACTCCTGTTGCAAAAATAACAACTGCTATAATGCTAAACTTAGATGGAAGTGAATATTACTTGTTTTCTAATTACACTTGCAGATTTGTGATGGATTCAAAGTGAATTTATATCAAACAACTTTTCTATTGTTAAAAATGAAATGTCAATAGTTTTTTGTATTTAAACTGAAATTGACTGTTATCATAATATCCTGTTATAAAACTGTGCACCTCAGTGATTTCTGTTTTAATAAATAAAGGTATTTTCATTGAAAATCAATTTCCATATCAGCATTTATTATATAATTTTTATTCCCAACTTCATTGCTACATGCATGTTTCACTTTTTTTTTCCTTCCTATTCCTTTAACATATCAATTTTGAATTATAAAATTCTGTGAAAGCATAAAAGTGTTTCTTTCAACTCCTCTTTATATCCTATTTAACTTCTCTCTCTCTCTCTCTCTCTCTTTGTGTGTGTATATATATATATATCATGATCTTATTTTTCTTTATTAAATTTACTATATTGTATGTTTTTGTTTTATTTTACGATATTCATTCAATGTAATTTTTATCAAAGTAACTTTAGCATTTAAAAAAATTTCATAAATGTTCTGCTTTAAAAATATATTGTTCACCATTATGTTTTTATTAGTGATAAAAAACCCGTTCTTTAGTATCTAGGATGTTTATATTGAATAAAATTGATTTCATTATTTGCATTGACTTTCTTGACATACTTTGTTTATATTATTTCTAAGCGTCTAGAAAAATAAATGTTGATAAATAGTAAATAGTTTTTTTTTAGTTTTTTGAATTGGTGACTACATTCAAACATACATTTGATCATATTTTTTCAAATAGTTATCACATGTATTTTATCTCTCTCTCTCTCTCTCTCTCTCTATATATATATATATATATATATATATATATATATATTGTTACAAACCTGCAATTCGGCTTCCCAGCATAGTTTGTTCCATCATTGGAAAGAAAGTTTTACAGTCATCTGAATGAGACTAGAGCGTCGGAGGTCCCAGAGCTTGACGACAAACTTGGCGACTTTGGCGCCAAAATAGATAATACCCGAAACTTCGAGAATTTTCCCGATCCGTCCAGTAGGAACCGAGATACGCCTCGAACGTTCCTGATTGGTTGAGAGGCTTCTAGCCCCGCCTCCTGAGACCTATAAAAGGGGCTGCGGCTGCCAGAGAGTCAAGTCCGAGTTGGGAGACGACGAAGCCAGTAGTCGGGGAGAAGACGGAGCGGAAAAAGCCAGTAGTCCGAGGTCGAGAGCAGCGAAGTCAAGTCAGGAATCCGAGCCAGAGTCTGCGGTAGATTCTGGTTGTATGCTACACGTCTCGGGTGAAGATAATCGTCTTCTGTGCTGTATATAGTTGACGCTTTTGTGCTGTCTTGTGTGTCTTCGTGTAAATAAACGTCGTTGTTTTTATTCTACTTCTGCCTGCTAATTGAGCGTTCTACACACCATATCACTTCCACTATCCAAACGAACCCCGGTAAAAGAAATTTCGTAACAATATATATATATATATATATATATTTGTTATGTGTAAATAAAAATTACGAAAGCGTGATTTTGTTTGTTTTCCTTTAATGATTTCTACAAATTAAAATGAAATTATTCATTCATAAGTTGCATAGATTTTTTTAAAAAAGGTATCCATACCTTTTATATTTCATAATTTGAAATTGTAAACATAATTTATTTAATATATACTAATTTGAGTTTCATGCTCTTTCCTCTGAGCAAACTGAAAACATCAAAGTCTCAATATTTATAAAAGTAATTACATAAGAAAAAAAATATAATTTTTTAGTAAGCTTTAAAATATTAACTTATCTAAGAGTAATAATTATTTTTAAAAAAGAACTAACTGGGGAAACTATATTCATAAGATTCAACATTCAATACTATTTAAATAATATCTAAAAAAGAACATATGTAATTTTTCAAAAACACTGCCATAGTCATTTGTCAAAATGTATCCTTCGCATAAAAAAAAGGTGGGGGGTGGGAGGAAAAAATAAAGCGGCACTAAACGAATTAAAAAGCGATGTTAATTAATTATGCAAAAACAATAATTCCATTGAAAATACTAATTAAAATAGTTATGATTTCATTTCTTATATAAAAAAGAAAATTTGGAGAAAATAATTCAAAATAATATCTTTAAAAAAAGTCAGAAGTTTTTAATAATTGATCAGCTAGCGTGATATTTACTAAACAATGGTTTCTTCAACGTTATCGGCAGACATCATGACATGCGCAGAACGGTTGAAAATTGAACAGAAGCGGTTTGTTTTGGTACCCGACACGTGACCGTGAATTGACCCCATTTTTATTTACTGTAAAAAGCCTAAACATCAAATTCTGATAAATAGATGGAAGAATTTTGTTCTTAAAATTTAATCATTCTCCTTTTTTACAAAATAATATTTTTTTTTATGTTAGAAGACTTTTTCTTTATTTGTTATTGAATTTTTTGATATTAACAATGGTAAATAATATCGGTCACATTTAATGATATTATATAAAATATTTTTGTGCCATTCCTGAAGGCTTTTTAGCCACTTGAACCATGGTCTTCTGGAGATACTTCATGATGGCCATGCTTGAACTAGTCATATAAGTAATCAATAATTATGAGTTAAAATAAAATAATATGGTCAGAAACGACACGACATTTGCATACACTTGGGGGGGGGGAACTGAACTGGGGTTAGTTCAAGGATGGATGGGGCCAGAGGCGGAGATAGTAATTTGCCGTCTGAGGGAGAGCAAGACAAATCTGACAGGGAGAAAGCACAAGTTTTCTAATTTGGTTTCAAAATAACTCATAAAAAATCAGCTTTTACATTTAGTTAAGGAAAATTGAATATTATTTAGATTCTTTTTTATTCAGATTTTGACACCTGTAATGACACCAGCGTGTTATACTTAAAAAAGATCCATAACTGAAACAAAATGCAGCACTCAGACTTTTCTTTAGAAATATCTATTTAAATTCAAATCAAAAGCACAACCACCATTCTCTTTCCGCCACGCAAGCTCTTCTAATCAAATCATATCATATAAAATAAACAATAACCGGCGGCGGCGAATCTCACGAATTGTTTCCACAGAAGTCGCCAATGGCAGCCAAACATCATACTTTTTCTCCCAATATTATGATTAATCTTAATTTAATTGTTATGTGAAATTAGAACATTTTGTCCACCATTGCGACGAGCTGCCGAAACGTTACAATACAAATATGATGCATATAAATTCAATACCAACTGATAAAATTTAAGAATTAAAAAGAATTACAATAAAATTTACATACATATGCTAAAATTATAAAGAAAAATACTATTTACATTCTTCAGTAAAGTCAGGCAGTCTATACAACGCATCTGCATTCACAAGTTTGTTTCCCGGGTAATGTTCTATATCTAGGTGATACCTTTGCAGGACAAGAGTCGTTGTAACTTTGATGATGACAGGACATTCTTAACGATGTAAGTTGGAGGAATTTGGTGACTGATGATCCTAATAGATGCTCCAAAAATCAATGGTTCGAATTTCTTCAAGGTCCATACTATTGAGTAAGCCTCATTCTCTATTGTTGCCATTGAGTTTGTGCTTGAGTCAATTTCTGACTAGCATAGCAGATAAGATATTGTTTTCCATTGTAAATCTGTGATAAACATGCTCCAATGCCTGTTTGAGATGCATCTGTATGGATAAGGAAAGGCTGCCCTAATGATGGTTGGTGATCTTTTTTTCGTCAATTCTGTGAGGGGATGAGCAGTTTCTGCGTAATTTGGGATATAATCTCTGTAATAGTTCAGCAATCCAAGTGCACTTTTAAACTGTGTTTTTGTTCTTGGTACTTCAAACTCTTGTATTGCTCTTTTTTTTTTTTTTGGATCCGGTTGATGCTTCCCAGGGCCTATTATGTGTCCAAGATATTTGATTTGAGCTCGAGCAAATGAACATTTCTTCGAGCTTGCAGCGAAGCCAAGCTCATCTAATTTTGTAAATATGCAATCCAGGTGTTGTAGATGAGTTTCAAAGCCAGAGAGAAATATTGCAATATCATCAATGTAAGTTCTTGCGAATTCACTACATTCTTTTAAAATATTATTTATAACTCTTTGAAATGTGAACGCAGAATTTTTAAGTCCGAAATGTAAAATTTTAAATCGATATTGAGCTTTATTAGTTTTAAAAGATATATAGTCTTTACTTTGCTCTTCCAATGGGATATCTCAGTATCCCTTTAATAGGTCCGAAAATGTGATGATGTTAGCTGCACCTATACTATACATTAAATCAACAGCATTTTCCATAGGAAAATCATCTGGTTTTGTAACAGCATTCAGGGTTCGGTTGTCTACACAAAGTCTTAAACTCCCATTTTTCTTATTAAAGCTAACCACTGGATGAGCTGGCATCAATCTCTTCTATTAATGTGGTTCAAATAATTCGGTCACGTGTTCATTAACTTTTTTTCTTTAAAGCCTACGGTATTCTATAAAAGTATGGTTTCTTCCGTTCGATATTTGGTATCAAGCGAATTTTATGTCCTTTAACTTTTGCTTTTTTTTGGTTTGCCGGTAAATAATCCTTGATGTTTTTTCATCAGCATTTTTATCTGTTTCCTCTGTTCTTCATTTAAATTATCCAATTCTATTTCAGTCATTTCGTTTTTCTTCAGAAGCATAGAATAATCTTTATTAGGAACTGCTATAATTTCTCCGAATTCTTCCTCATTCTCAAAAATAACTCCCACTTCATTGACTCTTGTCTGGAATTTTCGGATTTTGTTCACTCGGACTTACCTTTTACCATCAGGTAATTTGACTACGTAGGAATGGGGTGGAACGACTCTGACTATTTCACCAGGTCAAGTCTTCTGAGCTTACAATTTGTTGCTCGAGTTCGGAATGAGTAAATACACAAGATCTCCAATCACAAAACTTTTCGATGCAGTTCCCCTATTAAAATAATCAGTAGGATCTTTGTACGTTGTAGGCAAATACTTTAACCAGTTCAGCAGCTTCTTTCATTTTTAGTTCCTGTAGATATTCCACTGCAGATTGGCTTATATTCGTAAGTAAAGAAATCTCTCCAAACCAAATTAGACTTTAGCACTGCCAAAGGACCTCTTGCCTGTCTTCTATACATTAGCAGGAATGGGGAAACTAGTTGCACAGTTTGGAACCTCACGATAAGCGAACAGAAGAAGTGGAATGTGCTTATCCCAATTTGATGGATGAATTCTTATCACATGACATAACAACTGTTTCAAAACCTTGTTGTATCTTTCAACAAACCATTATTAGCAGGATATCCAGGACACGAAAATTTCGGATGACATCCTGATATTTTCTGGAATTCTTGGGTGAGTTTAGATATAAAAAATTGTTCCCTGGTCACTAGCAATAATATTCGGAATGCCGATTCTCTTAAAAACTTCTAATAAGGCATCGCACGTGGGTTTTGCTGTCAAACTTCTCAGTGGTACTGCTTCAGGAGGGCGGGAATTTTGGTCCATTAAACATAATACATATTTAAATTTTCTTGCTGAAGTAGGCTCAATAGGTCCAATTATGTCAATATTTACCACATGACAGGGTGCTAAGACCACACCTGTGTGGTCTTAGCACAGGTGTATTCGGGATTCTATCAGCTTTCTTCTCGGGACTTCTCAACTGACAATCTTTACACATTTTACAGAAATTTTCCTGAGAAAGACCAGGCCAGAAAAAGGAATAACGAATTATCTCTTTAGTTTTTCACATTCCCATGGGAGCACCAAAAATCGATTCATGAGCTAGCTTCAAAGCTTGTTCTCGTCTATCTTTGGGAAGTACAAGTTCGTTTACGGCTGTTCTAGAATTTTATCCCTATGAAAGGGGATATCACCATATCCATTTGATTTCTTTTTCCCTTGAAGTCAAGCATTCTTTAGTGCTTCACAAGTTCTCTGCGCTTTTCGTAGATTTATTACAGTTTCATTAGTAGGCTCAATTTCAACTTGAGGTATCAAATTATCCATATTTTTATTTTCTTCGCAGTTTATTCTGTCATGACTCATACTGCTAATTTCCTATTGCACGCTCGAGGGTTGCAATAAAGAGAAACAAGCCGTTACCTTGCTTGGCGGATCGTAATTCACAATTCGCGCTTCTGTTTTACTACTCTCTTCGTTAAAACACTCTTCCGATGACCTAATTACCAATTCATAAACATCCGGTATTATTAAGCAGGGAACATTCAATTTGTCGGTTACTGCAATTGAAGTATCCACATTATTAAATAAATTCGCTTGATTCCTATAGTAAAGGAGAAATCTACAGACTCTCGCCTCTATTTGTTTACCAAATGCAGGAGTTAAAAAAAATCTTGCCTCCTGCTATAACGCATAAATTAGGTACCAACGATGAATGAAAGATAGAAATTTGCGTTCCAGAATCCATAATTGTTTCAATTTCTTTTGAATTAATATAAACACTGATCTTCTTTTGGGGTGTAACCAGATTTTGATTCGGCTCCGATCGCAAGTGTGAAGATTCCACTTTAGATACTACTGCTTGGTTCGAGGGTTTATTATTCCTATTAGAATTCGAACTCCCATTAGAATTTCTATCATGTGGTCTTGTAATTTCATTCTTTCTTCAATTATCCACACAATTCCTTAACAGATGCAAATGACTTCCACAGGAATAACAATGCTTTCGTTTTGGAATACTATTATTTACTCAAGTAATTTCTCTTCTATGGTGAGGAGGAATATATTTACTAGATGAAAAGTTCAGTCGCCTAAAATCACTTCGGACCTCATCGAATGGTTTCTGCTTTGCTCCAAAGTAAATGTCACATTTTTTAGCGAGATCCTGTGGTTTGAACCGTTTTTCTCCCTCTCGTATGGAAATATGAGATGCAGTTTCATTGTCCAACGAGTCAAACTATTTATCCGAAATTATAAATTCTTTCAGAGCCTGAAACTCTTTTACTTCTCTCAGTTTACAATAATAATCCCACATAGACGTCAATCTGGATGCAAAATGGATACGAGTTTCTCCTAAGTTTCTCTTTGCTATTCGGAAATTTTCCAGACAAGCCTGAGGTGTTGGTTCGAATTCTTTTAAAATTAGATTTTTCACTTTAGTTAATCCTACATATCTTCTTATTGAATGTAAACCAGCACATTCGAAGACTTGTCACCAAGTAATTCTCAACAGCATTTCCGCTTGAAATTCTTCTGGAACTTTCTTGTGTCTAAAGGCTTGTTCAATCGAATCGAAAAATATATTCCAAGATTCTGTCTTTTTTTACATGGATTGTCAAAACTTCCACTCCTTTAATAAGCTTATAGAAGGACATTTCATTTTCATCTCCGTTGCGATTACTACCACTCAAATTTGCGTTTTCATTATTCTGCTATCTGGCCAGTTCCACTTCGCATTGTAATTCCTCCATTTTTCTCCTATGATTTTCTACTGCCTGTTTTATATTTTCTTCTACTTCTCTTCTATTTTCCTCTCTGTCTTTTCCTTTTCTCTTCTTGCCTTCTGTTTTTCACTGTCAAAATCAAATAATTTCTAATAAACTCTTCATCTTTCTTATATTCTTAGCTTTCAATTTAGTTTATTTTTTAGCTCAATTAACTTCATGTTAAGTCGCTACTTCACCAATTTCATTCAGTACAAGCACTAAATATTCTTTTCTAACGTTCTTAAACATTTTTAAGTTAAAATACAAACTAGCAACTACACTTCACTAACCTCTGGTTCTAGAAAGCGAATGTATTGCAATGACACGAGTGTGTTATACTTCTTAAAAAGACACATAACTCTAACAAAACGCAGCATTCAGACTTTTCTTTAGAAATATCTATTTAAATTCAAATCAAAAGCTCAACCGTCCTTTTCCCTCCGCCAAACAAGCTCTTCTAATCATATCAAATAAAAAAAATAAAAAACCAATAACCTTCAACGGCGGAGGCGAATGTCGCCAATCGTTTCGACAGACGTCGCCAATAGCGGCCAAACATCACAACACCCTTTCTTTCATTGTTACAAATTTACAAAAATATTTGTAACAAAATGTCCTGATTTTTAAATTAATTAATTTTTATTGACCATAAAAGGTCAATATTTGTGTCTATTTTTCATGAGGCTCTTGAGCTTTACTTGCATTAAGATTTAATTTGAGAAGTTCTCATCATATAAAATGAATGTAGAAATTATGTTCAAAAAGTTTTATAAAAGACATTTTTTAGAAATCTAGCATGAAAAAAATAGAGCATTTGATGTTTCCGCAAAAATCGATTTTTTTTTTTTTTAGCGTAGTTCTATACCTAAAATAATTTTTATAAGAATTACAACAACGAGCAAGAATTCAGATGTATTTCGAAACCAAGTCTACAAAAATGTACTGTAATTCGGACGCGAACGATATAGAATGCGGAAAATATACAATGATATTTTTGTTTCTTATGAAAGTTGGAGAAATTTTGTAAATATATGTACAAACTTACTATTTTATGTAAGATATGAAAAATGTGCTTGTGAAAAATGGACTACTTAAACATTAGGTTTCCCATGTGATTATTTTTTCACTATATACTCAGACTTAAAAAAAACAATGCATTTTATTAAAAAACAATTAGATCTAGAATATAAACTCCCCTATCTTCATTTTTAGGCACCTGTTCTTGTGGTTGTTTTCCTCGAAGCTATTGCAAGCTAAACTTGCTCCTGAAAAATGAGTTTTATCCCCTCATTTGCATGCATTAGTTTTCCTTAAGCAATTTGTATACAATGACGAGTCTGAAACTCGCATCGAATTACTAAATTTTTAGTTTGCACTTAAATAATTTAAAGAGCTAAATCAATTGAAAACGCATCATTACCTCAAATGCCTTTATATTTTTTTCAGGGATTAGAATAAAAATAATCGTCCCGAATGAGTTGTGCCATCTAATTAGTTAATTCGTATGTCAAGGGGTTAACATATTATATTGAATATTTTATGAATAACTATTTTAATCATCATTTTATCAAGGCATCTTTATTTAAAGTCGAATGAAAATTTAGAAGCAGTTGAAATTATATAGACTAGGATATAGATGTAATTAAAAAAAATTGAAAAAGAAAATTTTAAAAAAATGCATTTTCCGATTACATGGTTCTGAAAAATTTAGGCAGTAATTTATTTTACAATTCTAGTGCATACTTGGTATAAGTTCTTTTATTGTAGCTTAAAAGCTCCATACCACATATATTTATTTTTTGTCGTCATTTGGTGTCGGTAATATTTCTTTAGAGTAATAATTGTAAGCTGTACATTAAATTGCAAAAAAAAAAAAAAAAAAAAACAGATGTTTTACTGTTAAATAAACAATTTACAATTATACGATTTACATAAGAAGTGTGTAGTATTATATAAGCATAAAATTTACATCCAATAATTTATAATGAATTCACACAATCCTGCTACAGCAAAGTAACTCTTCTTAGCATGCATATTGCACAAGAGTGTCGAGAGACTGTTTTATTATGTGTAGTTCAACCTATTAACTGGATATTAGTCAAAGAATTCTCACAATGAAATAAACAACAAAAATTTACCAATTCATTATCGAGGAAGTAAAAATTAGATGAATAAAATGGTGATTAATTTTGCCACTATTATTCATTAAATTCTGAATAAGGGAAAACAACTCTATCGCCTTATTTATGTATAATATACATAAAAGTATACTTTCCTAATAATTTCACTTGCAAATAATCGAAATATTCGATCCAAATATTTTTTTTCCTCATAACTTATGATAACATCTTAGCCGAAAGACAAATATTAGTCGGAAAAAATGCTACTTCTTACTCATTTACCAGTTGTCGATTATTCTGCCAAAAGTAATGAAAATTATAAACCGAATCAACGGCATTTGAATAAGATGTCTAAAAATCTGCGGTCTTCCATCACATTCAGTTCATAGTCGGCTGTCCAGAAATTGTCGCAGAATGAGATTTTTTAGTCACCTTGTTGAATATATTGCCAAAAGTAATGCGAATTATAAGCTTGGTGAACGATATTTAAATCAAAAGCCTGAAAATCTGCGGATTTAGCTTCTTCGACATCCACCACATTGCGTTCATAGTCCGCCGATCAAAAATTGTTCTCAAAATGCGGCATCTTATTGGCCTGCCACCTTATCGATTACTTTGCCAAATATAATCAAACCGCTTTAACCGTTATTTGGATATTTCGATTATTTACAACTAATTAACTTTAAGATGGTTTTTAAATTATCATATTCGAGAATGTGCAGCTCTCCACAACCATTCTGAAGTGGTGAAGACTTTGCCGACGAAACTCTCAATCTCTCGCCGATGGGGGGGGGGGGGCAAGTGATTGCCGACGGGAAGGCAATTGTTTCCCTTTCCCCCCTGCTAATGCCACCTCTGGATGGGGCAGAAGATTAAGATCTAATGGGGAGGAAATAAATATCAAACAATGAAGAAGAATTTCGTAAATGTGCGCATTTTTCCTCATCTCACCCCTTCGCGAGGTAGAATCATCGAAAAGTTGTAATCCCAGCTCTATTAGCATAAGATATTACACGATATCTTCACGATGCTGTCTGAGATATTCTGAATGCTGGTTAATATCATATAGACATCGTAATAACGATGTTGGTCATTTTGTGACACTGGGGACTCTAAAACGAACAGTATTTGTCATCTTACATTAAAAAAAATGGCGACTTTTATTCTTATATTTCGAAGAACATATCATTCTAACTGTGTAATGTAAAGTCAAAAATGTATCTTCTTTATTACTGAGACCATGTGAAATTTCAATCTTCACTCAAATTCAAATGCCTCCTGAAATAAGATTACTTAACTAAAATGTGTTGGAATGATTATTAACTTTATTTGATAATTTATTTTTATGATCAACATCAGAATGTGTATATTCTTATTTTAATTTATTAAATGTTATTCAAAATTTTCTTATGGAATCTGAACATCTACTTGAAGGCTGTAGTGTACACTTCACCTACAATTTTCAAACGTAGTGTTATTCTATGAGATAAAAAAAAATAAAAACATTTCAAGCTTTTTTTGTTTGCTGCGCTATTTTTTTCCTAATGAAATCAACTGCAATTGGTAGAAGGAATAAAAACATAAGTTTTTGCCAAAGTTTTTTTTTTTTTTTTTTTTTAACTTTTAAAAGTATTTTTTAATAATTGTTAAAAGTTGCAAAACTTCAACTTCACCATTTAAACAATGTTAGAAATTTTTTTATCGTAAATAAAATAAAAATAGCAAGGCTGCCATAATCCTTTAATCCGCTTGTTTCAATGAGGAATACACAGTCTTACCACTGATTGGTGATGGCAGTTAGTCTGGTTTTCAATACATTGTAAAATCTTCCCCACAGCAAGTAAATTCTTCTTTATTTTTTTGGTATCACAGCTGAGGTTATCTAGATACTCCTAATGCACGTGTGTTTCTACGAGTGCTACCGCATCATGAGAAACCTGACTTGTTCGATGCTAATTTTATTTACCTTACTTTTATGCATATTTATATTTAAATTATTTTTCTTGCTCACCTTTTTTAGATGTTGTAAAAAATAATTTGTTTATTATTTTAAAATATTGCAAATTTTAAACAACATTGTCCAGTATTATAGGTAAAAAGTAAATATACAGGGTGTTGCCGAATTCGACCGACAAACTCAAATGGGTGATAGTAGGCATCAAGAGGATAAAGAATCACCAATGGTGTTTCAACTATGAATTTTTTTAAAGTGAAAACAAATTCTTAAAGGCTATTTTTTATGTAAGTAACATGCCGATTTGATGAACCAGGGGGTCGAAAATTAATGAAAACGAAAAAGTAGTTTAGAACCCTTATCTACAAAAATATTAAAACTTTAAAAAAAAATCTTGAAAATATAAGGAATTTTATACTCTTTAATTTGATATAAGTCTGTATTGTGAAAACTGAGGAGGTTTTAAGATATTAAAAATAAAATAAAATGTTGCCAGGAAACATCGCTACAACATCGGTACCGATGTTTACAGAGGGTGTTGCGAAATTCGGAAGGTAAATTTAGAGAAGTGATAGTAGGCATTAAGAAGATGAAAAATTATCATAAAATTTAGAGTCGCAGGAGACGTTTATTCTATAAAAATCTCAAAAGCAGACTTCGAAGAGACAATTAGCCTGGCGAAGATAATGGCCCTATGAATACGAGGATTTGGAACAAGGTAGTGGAGAATAAGAAGCTTTCTCGTATGTAAATTTTCCATGCGTTCTAGAAATATAAAAGCAGCGAGCATTGCAGAATTGATGGTTCGAGGAGTATAAAAGCAGCTTGTATTCATTATGGAGCAGTGCAGAATTGATAGTCGATAAGTTTCATTCGCAAACAACATGTCAGATTTCACAAATGATGAATATGCGGATATGCATTTAATTTACGGCAGAACGAATGGTAATGGACGCTTAGGACAATGAATATACCTAGAGCAATATCCATGTAGGCGTTGTCCACACCACAGCACCTTTGCAAACAATGATCGAAGGTAACGGAAGACAGGATTCTTCAAAATAACGAGGCCAAATGCTGGGCAAGAACGAAGTGTGCCCACACCTGAAATAGAAAACCGAGTTTTGCAGCGCTTTGACGATACCCCATCGACAAGCACGCAATCTGTTGCAGCTGAATTGGGTATTTTGCATGAAATGGTGTGGAAAGTCATGCGTACTGAAAACATGTTTCCCTTCCACTTGCAGAAAGACCAACTCCTATGCGATGACGATTTCCCACGTCGGATGTAGTTCACACGCTGGATGCTTGGTGCCACAGAGGAAGATGCACTCTTTCCTGCAAGAATTTCATTCTTAGATGAAGACTACTTTACTAGAGAAGACGTCTTCAACACGCACGATGCACATATTTGGGTTTCCAAAAATCCTCATATGACTATCTCGTAGAATGTTCAACACAAATTTAGTATTAACATCTGGGCTGGAATTCTCGGAGATCATCTATTGGGACCGTATTTTATGCCCGAACGCCTCAGTAGCGCAAATTACCTTGTTTTCTTGCAGCACGTCCTTCCGGATTTACTCCAGGAAACTCCAGCCATTGCACGCCGTAACATGTGGTTAATGCATGATGGTGCACCAGCGTATTTTTCGAATTCTGTGTGCGTAACTACCTAGATAATACATATCCTGGGAGGTGGATTGGACCCGTCGGGCCTGTTGATTGGCCTCCACGTTGCCCGAACACTCAATCCCTTGAATTTCTTCTTCTGGAGCTATATGAAATCTCTTCTTTATCAGATATCTTTGGATACAGTGGAAGATCTCTTAGCATGGCATTACTTAAGGTATTCAACGTAATGTAATACAAGAGAATGAATATTGATGGAATATATTATATGCAATAAAAAGGCATTTTTTTACAAGAAAGTTTCCCCCAATGCATGTTTGCTATCAAATACTTTACTGTAGGTGTATTTCTACAAATTTTCAACATCATTCATTATCAACTTCATTGAGCAATTTCATTTCCAAACAAATCTATATATTAAGAAAGATGGAAAATTCTGAAATAGTCTAAAAATTCTAAACATAATATATGAATGAAATTACATATACAATTATTTGATTTTGATAAAATTTCTGTTTTAAATCATTTTAAACAATGTGACAATTAATAAATCACAAAAAAGTACATTGTAACAGCATTAAAATTTATAAAATTAAACAGTTTCATGTTCTAATTTCAAAGTTTCCTCGTCCAAACTTCTTTATTGGAATGAGAATTTATTTTTAATAAATTTTATATTTAAATATATCAGCTGTCACATTTTTGCAAACAATTTTGTGAAATATTTTAAAGAGGCTTTAAAAGATTTAAGATTTTTGATCAAACTTTTACATTTTATTCGTTTGGATAAATATCATAATAAGGAAAAATAAAAAAAAGTGTAATATTTTTGATTGATAAAAATTTTGATATGCCTTCGTTAATTAAAATAATTTTTTTTTTCTTATTGAACATTTACTGGGTTTCATCTGTCCTACAGAGAGCGCTTTTCACAAATTTTTGCTTCAACCTAAAAACATTAAAGTATTTACATCAGGAATTCTTAAACGAAACTTTGTTCATTCCTTGTTAATTTTTTTGTAACAGGTAAAAAAAATATAAATATATAAAGTGTCAGATGCTTGTGAAATGTATTGAGCGATATTTGCTAACAATAGAAGTATATTATACAAGGCCATTTACCTTTCTATTTTGCTTTATTTCATTCAAAATTGCGCAAAAAAAAATTCATACATTTTTATTTTTTATATTTGAATTAAGAATAATCTGTCGACGTTTATATGTAATTATTTGCGGAATAATTATATCTTCATTTCCCTAAAAACAAATTCATTTATGATTTTTTTATTTTTTTTATTTCTTGAATGTTTTAGAGCGAATAAGTGCGCCATAAAAAATAGAATGAAATATGAATATAAACATTATAAAAAAAATAGAATGAAATATGAATGCTGTTCTATAAAAAACATATAAGAATGGATTTCTATATTTGTTTATAAAATATTCCCCTAGAACATTTATTATTTATTCTCCATAAAATAATACAGAATTAAAGAGAAAAAAATTAATGTCTTCTTTAAAGGTTTATCGGAAATGAATCTCTTCTTTAATTCAACTTTGAAATGTTTAAGATTTTTTATTGCGTTTTAAATCTGAAACAAAAACCCTTTTTCTTAATTAATGAAGCACGAAATTTCTTTCAAAACTTTATTCAATATTTAAAAATCAAAGAAAAATTTATGAATGGGTAAAATCATGTCACTCTTACACCATAATAGAAATATAACAGAACCTCCTTGACATCTTAACAAATGCACATTTCTATTTTGCGCCCCCCCCCCCCCCAAGTATTTATGTTGTGGAGGAATTTTGCAAAATAGTTTAAGAGAGAAGGGAAAACCAGTATTTGTTGTTGTTATTATTATCTTAATGCCAGTCGAATATTTAATTATGTCTTTTTATAATAAGATTTTGAAAAATGTTTTGCTTTACATTTTGAAATAAGTCTAACAAAATTTTGCATTCATAATAATAATTTAAGGAAGATTTTCTTCCGTTCCGAAAGCAATGTAATAACTTTTCTACTTAAATCGCTTTTAAGATAAGGAATTTGTTAGTGCAAATTAGTTTCCTCCGGGCTACCTGTTGATTTCTAATCCGTCACTGTTAAAGAAATTAGTGGGGGGGGGGGGTAAAGGCGAAAAAAGACGTCTTTGTTGTTTTGAATGGCGAAAACCAAAGTAGGGAAAAAAACCGAATGAACCCATCTTGAAAACAACCGAAGGCGACGAAATAAGACTTTTCTGCCCATTTGGAAGGGTTCTATGGCATTTGCGCTCGATAAATTTCCCCTTTTCCGCTCAAGTGTCAAGAAAGACTACCACATTATAAACTTTATCTTTGCATGTAAGATTTGGCGATTTTACAATGTACGCCAAATGGTAATCAACTCACTATGAATGAGAAAGATACTCCTTGTCTCTGATAACGAAAAGAAACTTCCTTGAGAAAAATGCTGAGGACCCTTACCACGTTTCAGACGAGTGTTGAAAATAATAAATATAAAGTGTGAGAAATTTGCTTTAAAAATGTATTTATTAAAAGGAATACGTTTATAATTTTCCCACATGGAAGACATTTATAAAAATTATAATTCTGATGTGCATAATACAAATTTAATCTAATAAAATGAATTATAATTTTTAGTTTTATGAGGATTTAATCTTTATATCTCTTACGGTTTAACTTTATTTAACAAAATGAAAAAAATACATAGAAAGGGCTTTAAATTGAAATTTAAATGGATATCAATAATGTTTAGTTCTTTCTATATGTATGTATGCTTTTATGTATATATATTCCACAAGCTGATACTTGAAATGAGCTAATGTATTTTTTACGTTAAAGCTGTTCAAATAAGGG
>JAPMOR010071862.1:334449-403089 GCA_026543865.1 Argiope aurantia
TATTAATAATCTTAAAAACAACTGCTGGTTAACTCTCAGGAGAAAAAAAAAAAAAAAAAAAAAAACATTTTCCATAAGAAAAAATAAATTCCTCCAAATCTGAAATATATTACTTCATTTTCTAGCTTATTTACTGTCAGATTTAACTATACATAATCCAATGTACCGGTAACGACATTTAAATGCAACATCTAAACGGCTACATAAAAAAATATGAAAATAATAAAAAAGCGTTAGAAATTTTAAAAAATGAATATAATTTCTAAATAATTCTTTTTCAATATTTCACAATATGCATTATATGGTCATTAACATTTAACAAAAATAAATAAAGAAAGAATAAACTAACTGCAAAAATTTCTGTCTCTGACATTCAGCATAGTCAAAACTGTTCTGCATTTCTGAAAGCTTATCCGCAATTTTTGTTCATTTGTATGTAACTAAAAATTTTTAAAAATTTGAAAGATTCGATTAAATAACGTGGTAGGAACGTTACTTTTTTCAAAATAGAAATTATGATTACTCCTATATAACCAGGAATTGAAGAAATATAGTTGTAAAATATATTGTTTCACAAATGCTAATACACATTAAAAAGCATTTTTTAAAAGTTTTTATCAAAGTAGTAACCAACTTAATTTTATAATTCAGATTTATGGTTGCTAAATTTACTTAGCTTGTTCTTGATCGCTTACTCACAAGAGCATATGTAACTTCAAATTCTATTGGACATATAACATTTACTACTGTTCTAAAAACCTTATACTATTCCGCTTTTTATGCAATGCATCTCTTTTAATTTTCAGTAATCTCAACAAAAATGGGAACTTGAAAAGCGAAAGTGTTTAAATTTCAACTAATACAAAAACACTCTCATTCAGCATTGTTTATGCGCATTACAGATAATATTCTTATCTAATATTAATTAATTTCTCTAACATTGATCCTTATACATATAATAATGTATTACATTAAGGAGTAACAGGATTTAAAAATGGGTACACTTTCTAAAAATTACAGCGCTATAACTTCCGAAAAATTACAACACAAAATTGATTTTTGCATTAAGATAAAACTCAAAAAAAATTCTTTTTAATGATATCAATGCTTTAATCTACAAATTAAGTTCCGATGTTTAACAAGCTTTTAAAGAAATATTTTAACTATATTTTTCAACAATGTATTTCGCACAAAATAAAAATAAAATATAATCTGCAAGAGCACGTCAATGGGAAAAAAAATTAGTTTTTATCAACCTGTTTCCATCAAATTGACAGAAGTTCAAATTAAAAAAATAAATCGACTGTTATTGTGAACAGCCTTTGGCGACCAACCGGTTCACCAGTATTACCGCTCACTACAATTTTCAATTAAATATTTTAAGTAACTGGTCTCTTAAAGGATTCTCAAGCAAAACATTTTTAATCTTCAAATTTTGATAGCCATACCAAACTTATACTGTTTAGATCGTTTCGTTCAATTTACTATATATATTTTGCTAATTTGTTGTCATTTCCGGCAAAACTTCAACTTTAATTTAAATTGTGAATGATGAAATTGCAATTAATATTAAGATATTTTTTAATAAAACCAAGCGTTTTATTTTATTTATCATCTTTATTGTTATTAATTAATTATTATTATTATTGAATGTGAGTATTGCAAACAGAATCGTTCGGTATTTAAGTCTTATGTTAACTACAAAATATTTTTCATCATTTATGTAATATTTCAAACAATAATTCAACAAAAATTTCTCAGATTCAGCATAAAATTCAGTTTTTAGTTTTGCTTTCAAAAGGATTGAAATGAAATCAATAATATTTTGTTCCGGCCTATAAATATATTTCAAAAATTATGAAGTCTAAATTTAATGCAGTAAGGTATCATATTCTGAGAAATATTCTGGACACACCAAATTTTAAATAAATGAATGAATGTTTCTATTTTCCACAATCAACTAAGACTTATTTATGAAGTTTTAAATGTTAAAAAGTTAGAAAAACTCAACATTTTCATAATCTTAGGCCAATTAATCTCGAGAAACCTGCGCGCTGATTGGCGTATTTTCTTTGAAACGATCGATGGAAAATCTAAAATTATCCTTTTTTTTATTGAATAGTGATATTCAAATTTTCATAAATCAGTCAGTTTAAGTGATTGGAAATTAAGTCTTAAAAGTCAGTGATTTAGTTGATTGGAAATTAACTCTATGACCACCATAAAATCTGTGCTTTCTCTTGGTGTATACATTGTCCTTAATATCCGCTCGAATAAAACATCACATACAAAAGTACTACATAGAATAAACACATCAAAAGTAAACATAACATTTCAATAGTTGCCAAAAACAAAAGAGAGAAAAATGCAATTAATAAGCAGACGATATTTAGAACAGTACAAATATTTAGACTGGAAAATGTAATTATCTGAAATTAAAAACACGCGCACACGATATTTACAAAAGTAAAAATATTCAAACCTGAAAAGGAAAATATATGAGTTATTCAATCAATAAATGTCATAAGTTTGTTTATATCTTCATTATTTTATGAGTCATTAAATATCAAAATGGGTCCGGGACTAAATAAACACCCTGTATAGAGAGTGTAAAAGATCATAAATAATTTTTCTTGAATTTATTTTTTAGAAAAAATAATATTTCATATTTGTTTCATTTCCTACAGACACGTGCCGAAAATTATATTTTAGCAGATTTCATTTCCAAAAAGATTTAATTTATTTTTAATTGGAGCTTTAATCAATGTGATGGCAACACTTTGAAAAAAGCTAATTTTTTCCAATGAATGCAAAACGTGCTTTATCTTAATTTTTATTTTTTATGAAAAAAATTATTGAAAAACATAGTTAAAATATTTATTTAAAAATTCATTAAAAATAGAAATTTAATTTTAAGATTAAAACATTAGTATCATTTAAAAGATACATTTTTGATCTTTAACTTGATGTAAAAATCTTTTTTGTGCGGTAATATTTTCGGTAGTTATAGCAGAAACACGTCAAAATTTCGCTTAATTTTTAAATAAATAAAATTCTAGTTAAAAATTCGAAAAAATAACCCCCAGGTGCACATTCCCGGCCTCCAAGGTATACACGTGCCAAATTTGGTAGCTGTAGGTTGAATGGTCTGACCTGTAGAGCGCCAACACACACACGCACACACACACACACACACACACACTGAGCTTTATTATAAGTTTAGATTAAATATATAAAAGTGTAAATTTCAACAAGTGTCTATGTGAAGCGAAAACATTCGAAATATATTTTCTAAAAAGTAAATGAAGGAAAAGATTTCAATGACCTTTTACAATATCTATAGTATTAATTAAATCAAACAATTAAATTTAAGGCAAACAGGGTTTAATATATCTATTGGATAATCACTGTAATCAGCGCCCATCAGTTAATTTTAACCAGGGGCACGCATCTACTAACAAAATGGTCTAAATGAACTAAACAATTACATTTTATATTACTTGAGTCAATAAATGCCCCGATGAATTAAGAATTTTAAATTTTTACTTAGGTCCTTTACATTACCCTTTGTAATCCTTTTACATGTTTACCTTTTTACATTAACCTTTGAATCTTATTTAACAATTTTTTTTGAGACATCAATATTTTAACACTTAACACTTCGATCTCTCCTCTCAGGAACCATTCAAGGCAGTGCATCATTTTGGCATTTTATTTAATTATTTTATGAAATTTTAACTGGTAAAAATACTTAAGAGTGGTAAAAATATGTAGATTAATTTTCTGGGAAAATTCATATATATTAATTTTTCGGAGCAATGAACAAGTTCTCTTATTCGGCAAATATTTATGTATCTAATTACTTTTCGGAGCGCTAAGGGTTAAATAAAAAATCTTTGAACTTCAATCAACTAAATCATTCATTAAAACTAAATAATTTATGAAATTTGAATATCACTCTTCTATAAAAATTGGTTATTTTAGAACACTTCATAGTCCGTTTCAAAGAAGATACGCCAATCTTTTACCAGGATTTCTCAACAGTGATTGGCTTATGATTATGAAAATATTGATTGTTCTAATATTGATATGTAAAAACTGACAGATTTGATCGCAGAAGATAGAAAATATATTTATTGAACTTGAGTTATATTTATTGACTGAATTCAAATAAAATATTTTCATTTGCATCATTTAAATGTTTTGAAAGTAAAAATAAAAATTGAATTTTACGATGAATTAGAGAAATTATTGTTGACTAATTCTTTAAGATATTGTATAAATTACAAAAAAATTTCTGAATTGCATATACAACTTCAATGCTGAGCGACTCTACATTCAATTTTCACATTCAAAAAAAGATGCGCTTGGTTTCAGTAAAAAATGTTTTTATATCAATTGCAGTTTAACATTTCCACTCTAATATAATGTGCAAATTTTATGAACTCTGACAGAAATTAGCAAGTAATACAATGAACAGAACTGTTTAAGGCCTGCATAAGAGTATGACTGAATTATATAACTATCAAAATCTGAAACTTTGATATCTAAATATTTTGCAGAAAAAGCTATTAAGAGATCAAATTACATAAAATAAATTTGAAATTTTTAGAGATCTTTTATACTGGCGAACTACTGGTCACCAAAGGCGGCTAGTTTCTTAATAAAGATAGATATTGCTAAGTGAACCATTGTAATATGTATACATACACATAATTTTTTCCCCTTTTAAGAGTATAGATAATTCAAGAAAATTCATTCAGAAATGAGATTGTTTAAATATTAGTACATAAAACGGCTTAAATTCTCTTATATCTTACTTCTTTTTAAAAGCATTTAATACCGCTATTTATTTTTCTGATAAAAACCGTCTTACTTTTCTATTAATAATAAAATTAATTATCATTTATTGCAAGATATATGAATAAGATAAATGTATGTACAAGATCTCACAAATTCAAGATCAAATAAAATTTTTACTAAAATAATCACTATTCCATTATCACCAATTAGAACGACCGAAAATGCAGCTATGCAAAACTAAACCCTCTAAACTAAACATCACCCCTCTAGATGCGCGCCAAGTTTTCTTGCCAAATGTCCGAATCCCAGTAAACCACAATGCAACAGGGGTAGGGAATAATTTATGGAGCGCAAATGCTCCATTCCTTTTGGAAGACGATTCAATCTGCAGAAAACCACAGCTCTGGAGCTTGGAGGGTTAATACTTTCAATTTAGAATTAATTAATTCAATTTCCTTGCAGAATAAAAACTGACTGGCTTAAAATAAAATATAAAAATAATAAACATTATCAGCAGTTTCCTAAAGTTATTTAAGATCAAAAATTGTTCCACAAAATTTTAACTATATTTGCTTTATAAAATATAGTTAAATAATTTAAAATAACGTGAGTTTATAGTTGAAATATCTATATAATAATACAGCTGTATTGTATACACACATTGACAGTCTTTTTGTACATAATGGTTCGCTATTTACATTTATAAGGAATTCTTCAATCTTTCCATAAATTCAGCCATTATTTTCTATTCCTTTATATTGTTTTTATAATGATGGTCATACATAGAAACAGTTAATGAATTCTGGTCTACTCGGAACAGATTCAATAAATGTATCATTTAATAAATAATCAGTCTAGCATCATGGAAAAGATTTCTTATAATTACCAAAAATAATATTAAAGTGCATAGTATTCCAAAACTTAAAAAAATAATTCTTTCCTCGTGCTTTTTTATTATTGCATGGAATTTGTTGGGCTTAGGTATATATGTCTTATATGATATACAACAGCAGCAATTGTTTAACAACTTCGTTCATCAGCAATTCTAAAACTTTTATTAAAAATTTGTATTCGTTTCACGTGTATATGCGTTATTGTTTGACTTTAAAAAAAAGGAGGATTTGAGGAACTTTAAAAAATAAATTCCGGAATTAACTGATTAACCTGTTAACTGGGTATGATGAAATATTTCCATGCAAAATGAACTGAATATAAGTTAATTACCCGGTTAACAGGTTAATTGTTGTTTTCTCCGTGACAGCGATCAACAGTCATTTTCTATAAGGTATTGAGATGGATCAGAAAAGCAAAAATGTTCTATAATGGTTCTGTATAAATTAATTCAAGTTGATCCTAAAGGAAAAAATTGAATTTCAAAAACTTTGATTTTATTATACGTATTTAATTACTTGCTAAAATTTTACCGCTGTTTTATAAACGAACTTAACGCGGTTTAATTCTAGGCCTATTACATATTATTTGAAGAAATTGCATATTTCCAATTGTCATGAGGGTATGAATATCTAACGATTTTCTGACCTTCTGTGCTTGCCAAGAAAGCTACATATAAACAGAAGATACTCGCCATAATGCTTCGCATTGGTACCAGGCTGAAGATGATTCCAGGTCAACTTTGAATAGGATATACTTTATGGGCCATGATCAGGTGTCTAAACGTATAAGGAGAATCACCTTTCTCCAGAGTTATTCTAATTTCATTGTTATTTGGAAAAGGGAGAAAAGGAACGAAAATATTGAAGATTCCCGTTGAATGCGACTTGTTTTCTTGCTCTCGGAAGATAAATCTTAAGAAATCCACCATAAAGTGTATATTTAATTCTGAGGTACACGCAGCTTTTTCTGCTTCATCTGCTTGTTCTTTAATAGCAATTTCTATCTACCTGGAAAAAAATCTTAATGTCGAATTGTAAAAATATCTTTTTAAGTATTCCTGTCCAAGAAATATTTAAAAAACTACCAAGTCAAAATATTACAGTTTTGATTTAATTTTAATTCGAATCTTATTTTCATGATTTTAATAGATTTTTTTCACTTCACTATTTAAACAATGTTTTGCTGTTTGATTACATTTCATGATAAGTATTTATAAATACTGGTTTTCTAATATACCTGGGTTATTTTTTTACAGCAATTGCGTTTTAGAATTTTTACTATTTTATGTATTAATAAGTGCCTCTACATCCATCATTTGTTTGACGCAATATAACCAAATTTGATCATTGTTGTAATTTATTCTAATAAGCAACCCACGTTCACAAGGTTTCACTAGAACTTCAAAATAAGTATCATTCGCTGATGCATCTATTTAACCCAAAACCACAGATGCCAGCTTGTGAAATGTATTAAGAGTTAAAAAGCCACATATATTCTTTAAAAATATCCCTGTAAAGACAAATAATCTATTACAAGTACTATATAAATCAAAGACATGGCACATAAATAAGGAGATTTATCATTTATCATTTAAAATATGTTTGCACAGATGTACATTTCCAAATTGAATAAAATCACTTTCTAGATATAAAAAAAATTATATTCCATATTACCAACGGATTTAATTTGATATCATATCTAAAAAAGGAAATCCATCAGCGCCACACTACTTTCTTCCGTAGCAATCAATTATTCATAACATCGGGTTTTCGTAGAAGAGCAGTGAGAAAATGAGAAGATTGGCAAGGTAAACCGTTATCAGTTCTGCAGTTATGTTTCAAGAAAGCTTCGAACAAATGCCTTTTAAACTCTTCTTGCAAGTCTTCAGGAATATCGAAGGACGAAAGGGCTAATTTGAAAATCATATCTGTAACATGGAAAAAATTAGATTGTTAAAAAACATGTTTTAATTAAAAGAGCATTTATTTCTCCGAAACAAATGTTGAAGAAAGTTATATCACGTGTAAAATAATTCATGTGGCAAATATTTTGGGGATATGAAAACTTACTATTCTATAGAACTTAAAGCCGATGAGGAAATTTGAAATTCATCATAGAGCATATGTCTAAATTCTACAAACCACAACGTCGATATGAATTACAGGATGGTTATAATTAAAGTGACCCTTTACAAATCCTCCTAGAACCAGTTCTGCTTATTGGATTTCGATAAAACTTGGCGTATACTTTATATGGACCATGAGAAAAGATTTCTGAAGTGAAAAAATAGTTCAAATTTTGACCACCAGATGGCCTTTAAGAATTCCTTATGCAAATTAGTCAAACCTATAAAGAGATTTACAATCAGAGCCCGAAAATCAATCTGTGTGCCTTTGTCATTGTTAATCATGCCCTTACAGAAGAAAGATCAAGCTTTATTGGTGAAACTATTTTATCAAAACGGCAGCAATATCTTAGCTGCATTGCGTGATTATCGTCGTTTAAAGGAATTGCGAAATGGACCCATATCGAAAAATGGTTTCAAGAAGATGATTATGAAATTTGAAGAGACAGAAGACTTGGGTGTGCTGTCAGGAAGAGGGCGCAAACTGGTTGCGATTGAAACTGTTAAAAAGTCGCTATTGCTGTTGTTGAAAGAACTTCCAGTTCCAGCTATTCTTCAGCAAGTGCTCGATAGGTGTCACGTGAGTTTGGCGATTCCATAGACGACATTACAAAAGATTCTGTGATCCATTTTAAAACGGTATCCGTATAAGATCCGCGTGGTGCAAATTCTGTAACCTCAAGACCTCCAAACACACTATGAATTTGTCTGCCGATTTTTAAGAGAATGGAAGTTGACGCGTGGCCTTGGAAAATTCTACGGTCAGATGAGGCACACTTTTCTTTAGATGGAGCTGTGAATATCAAAACTGACGTGTACGGAGTGCTTCATCTCCTAATGTCCTACACCAGCAACCACTGTATTCTGATTACAGTGCAGGCAGGGCCCGACTTAGCGTAATTGGAGCCCGGGGAAAAAACTTCTTCCCCCCCCCCTTTGCTTCACTAAGTCAGTAATGAAGAACCGAACTTTATGGCGATATTTAAATTTTTCACCTCATTATAGATATATTACAAGACAATTGACTAGAACTTAAAATAGCTATAAAGTCTTCCTCCTCCCTCCAAAGGTCTGACGAAAAAATTCTGTCCTTTTTATATTTGTTTAAAAAATGTTGATATTTTGTTTAAAAGAAGTTCATTAAAGAAGGAAATGTAAAATAAACGTTCTATTCGATTTGCCCCCCCCCTCTCTGATGTGGGGGCCCGGGCAACTGCCCGTAGTCAGGCTCTGAGTGCATGGTGTGGATATACTGCCGATTTCATTCTCGGACCGTTTTCTTTTAAATTCTCACTACTCAAGGTCTTAAAACGTTCTGTCACGAGTGTACCGTACATTGAACCTCTTCGATAGCAGATCATTCCTGCTTTACAAGAATGGCAATGTTTGCAGCCCCCTGTTTTCATGCAAGATGGAGCAGCACCCCACATTGGACGACAATTCAAGGAATTGCTTCGTGCTACTTTGGCGAGAATCGTATAATATCTAGAACTTTTCTGAATGCCTGGTCTCCTCATTTACCTGATTTTTGGCCGTGGGATTGCTAAAAGACCATGTTTATGGAGGAGGAGTTTGGACTTTTCCTAAGTTGAAAGTCATCATTACATGCCAGGATGCTGAAATCCCCCGGTAGTTCCTTCGCGTCATCACTGAACATGCTATAATGCGCTTTCAACACATAATTGATGTCAATCAAGCACACGTTGAGCACATTCTGCAACTGAATAAATTGTAATGATTCTGGCAGATTTTTGCCCTCCTTTAAGTGTTATAATTCTATCTGGTGGTCAAAATTTGAACTACTTTTTATGGAAGGAATATTTTTTCTCATGGTCCCTATAACGTATATATCAAGTTTCATCAAAATCCAAAAGGCAAGCGGGTTCTATAGGGGTTTTCTGTCATGCAAGGTGGTTTCATTATAACAGGACAGAAAAGTATAACTACAAACTCCATCCTTTGAGATAAAGATTACAATAAAAATATATGCAAAATATGTAAACCATATTTTACTGCGCGCACACACACACACACACACACACATGCACACTAATGAAGATAATTGGCTTAATTAAGAGATAATTGGAATTTTTACCTTTCCAAGCATTTTCCGATTCGAAAGGAACACCAATTCTATCTTTTCCACAGAGAATAATTCGGAATCCAATCTGTTCTAGCATAGCTGTGTAATAAGAATCGTCTATATTCATTAATTGAGTTGAAGGGATTTCAGGCGCATTGCCCTATAAAAATATTAGAAATTAATTGGTCTTTAAGTTTTATTTTGTGAATTTTAAGAAATTATAAGTCATCAAGAGAAAAGGTAAAATTTGAAAACTTAAATAACGATCAATGAAAACAATTCAGAATGTGAAACAACTGAGCAAAACTTTTTTTTATCGCAAGACATAAGTGATAATGCATTAATAAAAGCGCGAGAGAAGGTTTGAAGAAATAAATATTCGATCTGTTAATAGAAAAAAGAAAATCTTTATGTATTCTTGCTTAATGTCGTGGGTGCAAAGAATTTATTTTACCTAGTAATTTCTTACCAGTTTTAGTTCAGAGTTCCTGTAAGTTAATTAAATATCATTCCTTTTAGATAAGATTTCATTTAAAATACAGAATTGAAAATATAAAAAGAAATTATTCTATTCTTTATATATGAAAAGATAAGCCGAAATACGATACATTTTTGTACAATGCAGTAAACAGGCTATATTTTAAATCCTACATGTATAATATATATTGTATATGTTTGGCGTCCTTCTTTTTAGAATTTATCGGATTTTAACTTTATGCTTTTGAATTCTTTTTAACAATTATTACAGGTTGATTCTATAGGAAAATTGTGACATGAGTGATTCAAAAATCGTTCATATGATGTACAAGCCACAGCAAGATTTTTTTTTTTTACGTAGTTACCATTTGAGTAGCAGATTCTCCTTTAAAATGTTCTTTCCATGCTTTTAATTAGATATTTAATTAATAGTTTATCAAAATTTTATGTATTTCCTCATTAATTTCGAAGCTTATTATTGCACAAAAATTATTTTTCATTACTTTAAAATAAAAAGTGATTTAACTGAAAACTTTATTATTTCTGTTAAATTTTCTCTAATTTCAATTAATTAAAAAACTATATTTTATAGCAAGATGTATTGTTGTTTAGGTATTGCATTTATACTTACACACATTATAACGGTATTAAATATTTTTTTTTCTATGCATAATTTCGCTGCAACGCAATCTTTACAGATGAATGTATGCAGTGAATGTATTTGTGTTTTGTCTGATCTAGAGTTGCTAAATTGAACTTGAATATACGTTCGAAATTAAATCCTGAAGCGATTTTTTTGAAATTTCAATTAAAATTTTAATTAAAAGTTAAGCGAAATCGTCTTTTTTTTTCGCTGTAATTTCTGAAAATATTTCAATACAAAAATAATTTTTACGTCATCTTAAAAAAATATTTTTAATATAACAAATATTCTGCCTTATTATTCTGACTTTTTCGCCATTGTTGATAATCAAGATATGAAGATTTTGTTTATGTTTCCATGTTGAATAGGTTTTAATACAAAGTAGTACGCTTTAAAAAATGAAATTTTGTTGTACTTCAGTTTGTGTACTTTCGTTTAACTTCAGAGATGAAAACAATGGTGAAAACGTTTTTATATGCGTTTATGGTTATATATATTATTGTTTTTTTTTCCTATGATAGAATTTGATACATAAAAATATAGATAGAAAATTAGAAAAAAGCTCAGAGTAATGAATAAAACTTCTGAAACAGTATGAGTTATATGCCCATCAAAATTTGGAATTTAAATATATTTCGCTGATCAACACCAAGTTACACAAAATATTTAACTGCAATTTTGTTCACTCATTTATCTCAGCGAACCAAATTACAACCAAAAATGGCTAGCCGAGAATAAATTGTAAGAATAAAACAAAAGTAGACGAATTTAGTTAGTAGCAATAATATGCTACAGGTATTTCGGATAAGAGAATCGGATCTCCATTAAATTGTTTAGTTTAGCAAGTGGTTAAGAAGGAATTTTACATGAAGAGATGAATTGTGGACATAGGCCAACAGAAAACAGATACAACTATTTTGCAGTTCAGTTTTTAAATAATTAAGCTGAATTTCAACTAAATTCTGTATATAGGGTACGCAGATGATGCATTATCATAGTATTCTGAATTAACATGAGCATAAAACAATAACAAAAAGTGAAATTTCAAAATATAATTATAACTGAAGAGTAAAAATGGTCAATGTTGTAAACTCAAAAACAAATGTTCGAAAATCGCAAACAAACAAAAAAATAATATCAGCTACGGGAATGCTCAAAGCAGCGACCTTTTCATACACGCTTTTAAATTATTTAAAAATACCAGGACCGGAATCAGGCATGTAGGATATTACCAATAGGCATTACAAGATTCAGAGGCCTCCCTACTTCCCTTTCCAAATTTCGGAAACCAGCTTTTTCTATTGAATTTCATTAGCCCCTCTATAAACAGTTTTCAAGCATCAAATATTATTATAAATAACAAAATTTTTAATTGCAGGTCACTATTAAGAGAATTAAGTTCAAAGTCTCTTGTAAACAGTATTTAATTTTTTAAAGTTATTTTAAACAGAATATCGAAAGTATAGAATTTTTAGCTCACTTTGAATATTTATACAAAGTTTATCAAGAATTACTGAGCTGTAAATCAATCGACCAACTATGAAAAATGTTGGACCACCCTATAGAAGAATTTGAAGACGACAAGGATACATAAATTCTTAGAATAATGCTCTAAAATTTAAGCGCTAATTAATTTGAATTTTAAAAAGTTCGAGTAATAAATAAAATGAAAGTACAAAATTAGATTGCTTCAAAAACAAAGTATTTAAAATTTTGCAGGACCCTATTCGTAGCTACTACAACTACCTACATTGTCTATTTAATAATCCGGCTCTGAAAGGTAATTTTTTGATTTATCACATAATAAAAGATTGCACATTCGACACTTTCAAGTGAAAAATGGCGTTTGAAGTTTTATTTAGCATTTGCATCATTTACCCGTTTTAATTGTCAATTGCTGCAAAATATAAAAAAGATTATACAATTAAAATATTCTTTCCATTAAAGAAAGCTTAAGAGAATGTCACGATTCGAAGCAGACAATTTGTTTTTTAAATTAAAATTAAATACTTTTATCGGTTACATATTCAAGCGTTAATTTATCAATGTAGACACTTTGTAATTAAATTTTGCAATTTTACAATAGATCAACTTACATTATAATATTTGTTCCACTTTGTATCATCTCTAAGCTCACAGTGCCAACCAACATAACCAGACTGCACACAAAAAAGAATGGCGGCCTCTCCACCTGGTTTTAGTAAATTATAAACATTTTGGAAGCCAGCCTTCTGATCGTGTAGCATGTGGAAGCAATGAGTTGAAATGACCTTGGCAATTTGTCCTTCCCATTTGATTAGAGAAGACCTATTTGTTGGAAAATTGTAATTAGTTCATCGTGATTAATATAATTGGCAATGAAAAAGTAAATGTACAAATAATCAATAACAAACTCTTAATTAAAAAAAAACTCATTTTATTTTGTGCAAGTTTTTAATGCAGAAAGAAAAGCTTTATTTGCCGTTTTGCTTTTTGGATGTTATAATGCAAAAATTAAAAGCAATTGTTGGATTTTTAAAAAAGGTTTCCACTTAATAATCTGATGTATAAAAGCATGGACTGAAAATTGAAAGAGATGTTTTAAGCCTAAATTACTTAATGTCCTTTTTTTAGGTACAAATATTTTTATTATAAGAAGGAAATAAAAGATTTTTTTTCTGTACTAAGTGATAACAGAATTAGATATCAATTTTGATTATTCAGTTGAATAAAATCCTAGTTTAATGTGCCCTTTATTTTGCCAAGGATTCAACGGTACAAAGCCTGATAATCAAGATAGTTGGCCATATAAAAAATATGCACATAATACACAGTTACCTTCCATTATTTTAAAATTATGAGATGTATTGATCACAACTGTTTTATCTAAGATAACTCCTTTTTGAACCTTTATGGGTCACAATTGCTGAATCTCCTTCGAATTTTGAAAGAACTAACTTTTGCAAACCGGCTGCGTCGCTCTGTACTTAATAGATGCGATGTCATCAGCATCTGAAAAAGGCACAGAAAGAAATTTTTAACTTAAAAGATCTTCCCACGGCTTCATTAGCAGCGGGAGAGAGAACTTAGTACCTTCATGAGATCATTAAATTGAAGGATTCCGAGTGTAACAAAAATAGTACAAAGAAAATGAAAGCATCCGTTCCTAATAGCTCCGCTGCTAGAAAGGGTGTTTAATGATTAATAATGCCAGATGATTCTTAAGAAGTTTGAGGGAATAAATAGACTTACTATGTTCAATTAATTCTTCATTTAAACAAGGAACGATTTAGGAATTTTCATTAAAAAAAAAGTAGAACTTTTAAGTGATGCAAACGTCGTTCTGTCGGCGCCATATATATATATATTTCGAAATGCAGACATCGAATTCTCAAATCCAATAATCCTCATAATAGTAAGATTTCTGATCATCCCAATCATCAGACATCGGATTATTGAATACTCGCAGACTTGCAGAGTAATCACTGAAAATTTACGAAAAGAACTACAAATGCAAAGAATTCTGTAAGAATTGTAAGAATATTAAAATGAACAAAAAGTGTAAGTAAGCAGACGATTCAAAAAGCTGGAGCAGGTGTTTTTAATTTTTTATTTTCTATTCTGACGAAATTCGGAAACAGACGATTTTAATTAGAATAAAATAATTCGGTAAGAATTGAAAATAAATATATTATCTGTTCATTGCTCTCCTTAAAAATAACGCTGAATGTTTTATTAGCAGTAATAATACATTCAATTATAAAACGTAATTTAATTAAATTCTTTAATGGGTGTTTTTATGTCGATTATTTTTAATTTTCATTTTTTAAGAAATTGCTGTAGTAAATATACAACCCAACTAGAGTAAAAAATTGTAAACAAATCAGTATTATTCAGTCTCTAGGAAAATTATTCCGTTTTCTTTTTCGGATTACCAAATTGTTTACAAACTTGGGGGCTCTCATTAAACTAGAATTCAACCTCTATTTGTTCACAAAAAAAGCAATAATCTTTAATTTACCATGATATAAAAATTTAATAATATATATCAGTTCCGTAGCTCAGATTAATGCATTAATTATCGGAATTAATGTGTTAATTGGAGTTATATTTAAATGCAAAGCTATATTGAAGAAATTCTGCTGAAAACATCATTAAAGTGAGAAACACCGAATCTTCACTCTATAACTTGTAAGTAATTATTTGTGTCTCTGTGTGTGTGTCCTCTCGAAAGGATATTACTGTCGATAGTACATCCCGATGATGCTAAGATTCTTATTAAAATGGAGGGGAATTCAATTTTATAGAAATTTTTTTTAAACGATATTGTATCAAATAAAATTAAAACAAATTCTATAAAATACAAAAACTAAAGTTTTAGATAAAAAAGACATCTTAAAATGCAGACTAATGATATTCCCAAATCAAAATGCATATATAGAATATCCTATTTATAAATAAACATTTAAAATGTAAATAAATCACAATATGCTCCACATACAATAATACAATAATTTATTTTTTAAAATCTCACGCTTTTTAAAAATAAATTTAAAAAACTCTAAAAACATTAAATTATGTAACTTTTAAATAATTTTCATTCAAGTTTTAAAAAGTAGATTTTTTTTATCATTTAAATTGTTTTCTACATGTTAGACAAATATATACTAATTTATTATTATAAATATTATGGATTCAAAATCAATTTTTCTCGAAATTACCACCAGGGGTGCCACAAACCTGTAATCAAAATTCAATTACATTAATAGATTAAACAGTGATTAAGTTCTTCAAAATTTAAAACATTTTATTATGAGGCTGATGTAAAATTGATTACAATATCCCATCTTTAACAGAATGAAACAAATAAAAATACCTAAATATGAGGAGGAAAAAAAAAAAAAAAAAGACTTCGTTTCTTTAAGACTTCTTTTATTTCAAAAACTTCAAGGCCTAATAACTTCCATTAAGTTTAGAATTCTTAGCACTTAATGTAGACTATTAAGTTTCTGTAGAGGTTACATTTTTAAATGCATATAATTACCAACTAATTATCTCAAACGAGATTTTAATACATCATAAATTGGAAATTCATAAACGGGTTAAGGAAGAAACACAAAGTATAATAATAGGGCCATTTTTTTTTCTTTTTTCTTTCAAGGTCCAATGGACAATAAAAAAACAACAATAAAGACAAAAAAAAATTACCAAAAGTTATGTATAACCATGTCTATTTTTCGAAATATTTGCCACGAAAATTCAAATATTTTTGATATCGGTGGACAAGGTTCCCGATCCCCTCTTCGAAAAACGTTGCCATCATTGAAGTCAGATCGAATTTAACGTTCTATTGTAGCTCATCATTAAAATGAAATTATTTTGGTATCCTTGTCAGTTCTAGGGTTTAGAGAAGAGATGAAAATCCTCTAGCCTCAAAGCCAGATTGTCCATCAAAGGAAACACAAACACAATACGATCACAACAGAAAATTTTGTTTAACGAATTGACCAATTTGCTAGAAAAAGACGACGGGTGAGGGAATGTCTGAAACCTGGGTGAAGCCAGCACCCAAAATCGAGATTTTGAAGATGGAGTGTTTAGATATTCTTGATCTATATTCTTTCCTTAAACCAGCTGGAGTGGTCATCACCACACTTTCCCGCGTACTCTCTAATAAAATTGTCATGCCAGAGAACGCCTTACGCGGCATTATTGTACAATAGTAAAATATTAACTTTTGGCATGGATTTGTATTTTTACTGAATCCATCGTGTCATTCTAGGCGAAATATTTGGCGATTAATCCTTGGCATGCGTTAATAATATCCATAAATAAAATTTGTGTCTTAAAGACTTTTTTTTCAACAGGTTGAAACAAAAATTTGATACAAAACTGGACTTGCAGTCATAAAACCCCATACCAAATTTGATACATTTTATTCACTCTATTTTTGAATTATCGCCTTTACATGTTTCTGAACGCACAGGCCAACAAACAGTCAACCCAGTGTTGGTTTTGGCTCTAGATTTGATAGGTGTCTACACTATGGATGTTAAATCTGTGCAACGAATTTTATCGATCTAGCTTTCATCAGTTTGTAATTGTGTAAACTTATATTTGAATGGCCGGACATACGGACTTCCTCTGTATGTTTTAATCAAAATTTGGCAGAAATCTATCTGCAAATTTGGTGTAAAGACTGTATACCAGATTTCAACTGTCCAAAGCAAAGCGTTTTAAAGTTTTCTTTGTCACAAACAGACAGACGGACATTTTTCAAAAATGTATTAATCGAATTTGGATAGATCTAAAACATGCAAATTCACCAAAATCTCGAATTCGAATTTTTTGTTCGATTATTTTACTTTCTCTATAATACGTATATGAGAAAATAAAACAAAAAAAATCTATGAACTTTTTAATGATGAACTTCAAAGGAACGTTGAGAGCCATCTCGCATCACGAGCTGTAACGTTCTCCAGAGAAGGAATCATAAATGTTGCCCACTGATATGATAAATGTTTGAATCACCATGACAATTAAATCGAAAAGTAATCATGTTTGTAAATACTTTTGAAAATAAATTCATTTTCTTCTCAACATTTGTTATTTTTTCCCACTAATTAACCGGAATTTTTTTTAGAAAAGACTATCGCAGGGATGGCGAACCATTGGCAAGCTTGCTATTGATGGCACGCGTGGCACAATATTTTGGCCACGCCGCCGATCTAAACGCCTTGAATTTTAATTCAAAATAACAAAGTTCACTATGAAGTATTATGAACAAACGGGAGTGTCCCCATTCCATTTAAAAAAGGGCACAGATATTTTTGGAGCTGTTAAAAATTCACTTGCTGAGAAAGAAACTGATCTGAAAAGAATTGTTTCAGTAACTGATAGTGCTCTAAATATAGTGGGGAGAAAAAAGTTTCATAAGTTTATTTCAAACAGACGTTGAATATTCGATTCTTGAACTCCACTGCATTATTCACCAACAAGCCTTGTGTTCTAAGAGTGGTTTAACATCTCTTGATAATGTAATGGCGTTAGTCACAAAAATAGTAAACCACATATCGTCGTAGGCTTAAAATAAGTGAAAGCTTGAGGCTTTGTTGGATGAAGTCAACTAGGTGTATATTGGCTTACTAATGTATAATAATGTTCGTTGGTTGAGCCGCGGGAACGTACTTCAAGGATTTGTTGACTGCTTGGAAAAAATCAGACTATTTTTTCAAAAGGAGGTGAAATTGAATAATATCCACAGTTGGATGTTATGTGGTTCTCAAAATTGATGTTATTTACAGACATATGCCAACATTTCAATGAATTGAACGTAAAGCTTCAAGGTACAAATAAAACAATTATCGTCATGATGGATCTCATCCACGCTTTTAACGCTGGATTGTATGTTTTAGGAACAATATTAAGAAAAATTACAAGTATTTCCTAAATTTGAAAAAAATATCAAAGATTTAGATGTACATAAGAAATCAGACGAAGAAAAAATTATTGAAGTATTTATTTCCGTAATTGATTCGTCAATCAAGGAATTTTCAACCAGATTCTCAATTCAAAGATTTATCGGAAACGCTCAAGTTTATTATGTTCCCTGCTTGATGCGACTTCATTTGATAAACTGAACTTGTCCCAATTCGATTAGTTGGAAATTGGAGAATTTGAAATGCAACAGATTGATTTCCAGTCTAGTTCAATATGAATTCAAAAATTTATTGAAACAAGGGAAAAGTTGGAATTGATTGAAACAGAAAGATTAAGAAGCAATATAAGTAAAAATGCCAATAACTAAATTTTGGAAACATGGAATTCGATTCCAGACACATTTAACTGTTTGAAGAAGCTGACTCATGCTATTTTAACCATATTTTCATCTACCTATGCCTGCGAGTCATTATTTTCAGAGATGAATAACATTAAAGACTCACTTAGAAACCGTTTGGCCAGATGATTCAAATTCAGCATGCATTCTGCTAAAAGTAACATCTTGCAATCCTAATATAAGTTTTCATCTAATCTGCAACATAAGAAGTCACACTAATGTTACTTTAATTTGAATTTCATGTATAGCTAAAACCTTTACTTCTATAAAGTGCAAAATATATTTTTTCGTAGTAAATAAAGAGTTGTTAGTATTTAGTTTTATTATTTTCCTAATAATCACAAGTCAAAATTATTTGACGGCACGTCTATACCTCCTTAAACATTTTTTTAGAAAAAAGGGCACGTTGGTCCATAAAGGTTCGCCGACACTGAACTATCGTATGTTTCAAACTAACCTGTTTTCGATATCAGCGCACTGATAGACAATGTTTGATGGTCTTTTGCTGATTTTCAAGTAATGGATCATCATTGAATTCTTATCTATGCATATCACTTGTTTGACGTTAGGAAAAAAGTTGACAAGAAGATTTGCTAATTTTATTTTTGGATTACCGCAACCAACATCCATAACGATGTCATCAGAGAGATCATTCCATCCCAGTTTTGATATGACCATCTCCAAAAACCCTGTAATATCTGTAGATACATACGATACTTGCGGCTCTACAGAGGCCATGCTATCTGAAAAAAAAATGACGAGCAGTTTTAAAGACGAAACATAATTGAAAAAAAAAATTAAACTTCAAGACAATAATATAAATGCATTAAAGTATCCGATTTGAAAACAAATTTGGATTAAAATTCGGGTTCTTTTTTTTTTTTTTTTTTTTTTTTTCAATTTAAAAAATAGGTACGTTTTGGTTGTCAGTGATATTTTTATTTTTTCTTTACACCAATTAGAAGTCAAGTTATAATAAACTATTGGCGTGTAAATGATACTTATTTATAAGCATTTAAAAACTTTAAAATGTATTATTTTAAGTACGATTTTTTCATATTTTTACTGCACGAGTGCCGCCATATCTAAAAAAATAATCGAGATATTTTAAAGAAATTTATAATGAGTGCTCGTTATGTTATACAGAATGTAATGAAGTATGGATTTATTATTGAATAGAAATAGATTTATGATTGTTTAATGTAAATATTGTTGAAAATATTTCAAAATTTCATAGATAATTTCGTATATTACACACAAAAATTTTATTTTTGAATGTAATTCTTAGATAATAGTTACACTAAGATATGTTACACATGTAATATTACAAAGAAAAATGAAAAACTAATAATTATTTTCTCTAAAATAATCCTAGTTTTTGTAAATAAATGCTAAAATTTACATCAAAAATTTGCTTTTTTTTTCAAAAGCTACATATATATTTAAATAACTTCCTTTTTATTCATCATTTTATCTTTATATTAATACAAAAAATGTTATAAACATTAAAATATTTGTATGTGTTTTTTTAAAAAAACCCTCTGAACTTAATCGGATACCTTAAAATTATAAAATAAGACAACCTTTGTAAATAGTATGTGTTCGGTATTGAAAATCTTATGATTTGATTAAAATGATTACTTAGTTAAAATTTCTGAATTAAAAACTTACAAATCCAATGTTAAATTTCAAACTCATTATTAATAGCCTGCAGTTCGATGACAGTATTTAAATTTTAATTTTAAAAAAACTTGCTAAATGCCTTTTCACAGCAATGCTTTTTGTACAGTTCCGACAATAAAATCTATTAAATATCATGTAATTAAGCATAAGACTCAAATATTTTAAAGCATCAAAATAGAATGATTTGCTGTACATGTTATTCATCTAACGTATATGTGATATTAACCATAATGATAAAGAACAGGAAATACTATTTAGACCTGCAGATACCAAATTTGATATTGATCTTCTGACTATAGGAATACGCATCTTACAGGATATATTTTAATTAAAATTTTTAAGTTTTAGATTAAAAACTAATTGAGATTTTAACGCTTTTCCATCATTACTTCTGAAAATATAGCCCAAAAGTCAGTTTTCCAGCACTTTAATATAAGTTAATATAAAAATTTATTGCCAAATTCTGAGTAATCTTTTGAAAATGATTTTAAATATATTTTACAAAATATTTCAATTCTTATAATGGAACTCGGATCATTCACATTGTTACTATAATTATTTAATCCTGGTATTTTCTTCCAGTGTTGACCAAGATACGAAAATTTGGTTTATTTTTTCCTTAATACATTTCTTTTTAAAGTATGCTTTTAGTAAAGCTTATTTTTTAATTATGCGATAATTAAAAATAATCCAATTTTAGATGTATGTAATGGTACATTTTTTAAGTACATTGAACCTTATAAACTGTCGGTATTTCTTGTAAATAGTTAAGCGGACTAAAAATACAGAATCTCACTTTTAAATTAAAATTCTATTTTTTTTATTGCATTATGCTCATTTTTTATTTTATCGAATCAGATAAATTTTTATTGAAAAATCTTCCATGACGTTACAAAAATGTACTCCGCAAACAAGAAAAAAACACTTTGATTTTACTTTCTATTCATTTATATTTTATGAACACATAACGAATCAGCTTGCATGTTAATGGATTAGTTTAATCTTTTTTTCTTGAATCCTGTTATTGTAGATCAGTTATAATAAGTTAAGGAGGTGCATATGCAATGAATAAAATAGTATAAACCTTAAAAAAATTATATGTCTATTAAGAATAAAAGTTCAAAAACCTTTTATAGAAAGCTATTAAGACGAAACTGTCTGCCCAGTAATTACAGCAAACCATTTGGTTGCAAAATGGAATAAGTATAGGGAGAAAAAAATGTTTAAAATTATGCGAAAAACTTACTGCTTCTTCCATCTACAACACTATAAAGGGATAAAATAGTGTGAAACTATCGCAACGCACAATAAAATATTTAAAGATAATAATTACCAACAGTTAACTTTGATATACACGAAGATAGAAAAATAAATGGAATTTTGCACTGAAAAGTGGTTACATTATATAAAGATACTTGTACTGTTACTTCTGTATATCTAAGAGCAATGAAATAGGATAAGACTCCTTGAAAATTTTTATTCACAGCACTTTATCGAACAGGAAGGAAATTTTGCGATCTATCTGCTGTAGGAATAAATTTGCCAAGATTTCAAATTTGGAAAGATGATTAAGTAAGTAAGGCACAGCTAAAAATTATTTCAAAAGAAATTCAGTTTAAAAATGCTATTAGCAAATTTTATTGAAATACTTTGAGTCAAAGAGACTTCTTTAACAACCCTCGCATACATGCAAGATGACGCCTCGAAACGTTTCAAGATTCTACTTCAGGACACTAATTAAGATCTCGACAGCACATGGGATTTAAGAACGTTTTAGAGTTTCGCACTGACATAACAATAAAATCTCAGTTTTGGAACGATAGGGTTTCAGGTTCAAGACACAATTTCATTAGAGATCTGCTGTGTATGTGAGTTTGGTATGCGTTAAATCTAAGATCGAGAACAATTTTTTTTCAGTTTTTATGGTGCGGATGTTTAGAAACATGATGCTTGCTCAGATATGTTCTTATCATCTAATCAAGGTTCAAAATTATGAGATCCGTTCCAAAATAGACCTGGTGCTGTCTCAAAGCAAAATAGAGACAGATTATCTAATGATGAATTTTCAATTTTGGACTGAAGAATGCCATGTTCTAAAGCCGAATCCACAGAAGATCTGCCATGTATGTGGATATGGTTCGTAGACCAAAAGTCCAACCTCTGATATTTGTGGAAGTTTAGACAATGATTTGCTAGCTCAGTTGTCGTTTAACCTCATTTCAAATTACGAGTCTCATCCATAATAGACCTCGTGTTTCTTCCACTCAAGATAGAATGTAACTGAAACTAAGATAACGTGGATTGAATTAATTAATCTAGGCCTAATTATACTATTATTATCAGAACTAATTACAGTATAGCGATTAAGTTGAAAAACTGATCGTCTTACTATAATCTATAACCTTTTGTTTGAATAAAGATACTATATCTTGAAATTGTACGCAATGATATCCTGAGATATGGACAGATATATTTACATATTTTTCTTCAGTCTTTTAACAAATTAACAAAAAAGCAATTGAAACAGATTTTTTTTCATTTATTTCTTACAATCCCTAATAATTTTGTTTCGAGGAAAATCGAAAATCGATTCTCCAGGAAAGATTTTAAACGTAAAGCAAACAACAATGATACCTAATAATAACAGCAAAAAAACCCTAAAAACTTGTTTTTAAGTAGTAGTAATTCTCAGCAAAAACCACTGACGTGTATGAATGATGAGCTCTTGTTTTGTGTTTTTACTTTGATTTATCTTTGGTGATACTACCCCATCACTTTAGAAATATTTTGTGCAGTCTTGTGTTATTAGAACTGTGGATGATAAACTTGAAGATTCAGTCTTATATTGATGAAAAATGAATATTTAGAGGAAAAGACGGCATTTCACAATTTATACCCTGCATTTATGTTGAGATAATCAAATATCTTGAGGTCGATCATTGAAGTATCATCAGAATGAGAGAAATTGATCTAACAAATAAAAATGAAAAACTGCGTGTGTAAAGTTCATCTCATAAGTAAAGATTATGTTCCCTATACTTGAAATGACACGGCGTATTGAAATTTCAGATTGATCGATACTTTTGTTACAGTATGTTTTTCATTCTCCGAGCATATTTAGAGGCTTGTAGCAATTTTTTTTGACTATTTTTATGAGTCATATATTAAAAAAGCATAGTTAACGGTTCACCCTCCAGTATGAATAGTGTTTTGGAGAAAATGTTACATGGGGTCATAGCACAATGAAAAAAAAAAGAAGCAATTCTGAAGAAAACACTTATCTCCTCTTTGGATTATTCTTGAGTTGAATTACAGACACAGTGTCTTTCAAACAAGAGTAATTGTTTTTGATGGATCTTATAATTTTAAATCATGTTTAGGTGAAGGGTACGGCATCCCTACCTACATGCTCTTCTAATTATCAGCATTAACCAGTCAACTTTTTATTGCCATCGACTTAAAATTCTCCAGTCCTATACATACAACGATATTCTTCGTTAGAAACGATTTCGAATCCGAATCAGATCTTGCAACCAATAAATCTCAGTCTTCACTTTTGTGATATGTAATGAAAAACCATATTACGTGTAAGCCTTTTGTAATATGTAATGAAAAGCTCCAGAATGTGGCATGATGCCAAGGTCTAGTTTAGTATAGAATAATGTAAGACGTTTTGGTACTCCAGCTTATAAATAAATTTAATAACGATATTTTTATAATTTTTTTAAATGCTTAACATTATTTCTCCATATCTGTAGCTCATTTGACTCCAATCGTTTTATATAGATATAGGATAATTTTATCAAAAAGCGGAAAAATAATACACAGCATATAAATGATTGGAAACAACCAATACAATTATACAATTGACGGCAGTTATATATACGGGGGAAAATGTTCGTTGTCTTGAGTACCAAATTATTGGAAGAATGAAAACGATAATACAAAATACGAATAAAGTGTATGACAAATCTCAGTTTCTTAATTATGTGTTGATTTAGTTATATATTGTATTAGCGTATAATTAATACAATATATTATATTATATTTATATATCATACATTGTATTATATCCCGTTTAAAAGCCACACTAGGGCTATTTTTGGACCGTCCTCATAATTTTGAACCGAGGTCAAATGACAAGGACGACATTTGAGCTAGCACCCTCTCTCCAAGCTCCCACGCCACAGCAGCGGGGGGACGTTTTGCCCCGAGGATTGAGCGTGCAGTTAAGTTCTTTGGTGGAATTGGGTCTAGAACTTGAAGCCCTCCACTTTCGAAGCCGAGAACATACCACCAGGCCACCGCGGCCCCTAATTATGTGTTGAATCCATATTGGAAATATTTGTGAGTATGTGAACATTATAACTCAATTAACTAGATAAATGGAATTGGGTTATGCAGTTAAATTATATCAAAATTGTAGGTCTATATCAAATTTTGATTCTATTTGAGAAAAAAAAGATGCCCAAAGTCCATTATCGACTTTTTTGACTATACCACGATTAAAAACATACACATCATGCTGTGCTAGCATTGAAAAGTTGCATAAAAGAATTGTGGGAAGAACACTTCCGCTTATTTTTTTTTCTTTTCTTTTAATTTTTAGATTTTTAAATTTTAAAGAGCAGAATTTTTGGTCAAAATTGTTTCCAATTGCCAGCCCCCCCCCCTCACTTCCATTATTTCCTAAGGCTGTTCTTACAGTGTATTCCGCAGATCAAACATTATTTCCTTGAAGTTAACAAGTGGTCAATACTGTCAATTTGATATTTTTAGTGAAAGTGCAGAGGGGACAGTTTGAATTATAATTTTTTTTTTCTTTCTCGTATATGAAGCATACAAAGTGAAAATATTTTAATCGACAAAAAAAATTCGACCCCCAGATTTCAATGAATCTCCACATTTCAAACGAACCGAGAAATACATTTTCATAATTTTGTCTGCCTGCCTATTTATGAATATGATAAATAAAAATTGCTTTGACGTAGACGGATGAAACTTTGTATCTTTAGACTAAATTTGCATAATTCTATCAAATTTTGAAAGAAATCCATTTACGGGAGTCTGTCTGTCCGGCTGTCCGAGTGCAAATGAACACGATAAAAGCACCTAGGTGGATACAATTTGGTACATAAATTTAGCAACTTAAACGTAAATATATATAAAATTATTAACCAAATCCATCAAGTTCCGGAACCGGATTAGAATGACTGTCTGTTCATCTGTACCTTTACATGCATTAAACATAATGGTACTTTTCCGTTAGCTGGGCGCAAGCGAAAAATCGTCAAATAATGTAGAATTCCGCCAATTTTCTTACGCAAAATTCGCGTTTGATTCACAATCCGTTAACCGGGCGCAAGCGAAAAATCGCTAAATAAAGTAGAATTCCGCCAAATTTCTTACGCCAAATTCGCGTTTGGTTCACAATTGGCGACATTTGCGCCCGATTAACAGAAAAGTACCAACGCAATAATTCAAAAATGAAGTCACATAAATAAATGACATTCGATGTCTTGTGACTACAATTGCAGTTCTGTGACACATTTTGGTTTCAGCCATTTGGAAGAAAACATCCAAAATATATATTCGGTTTTCCTGGTATTTGTTTAAATAATTCATCTAATTAAGTATTTCTTCTTTTTATTCAACTGGATACCATGGGAAACTTAAGGCATAATTAAGTTTTTTTTTTTTTAATATTTTATTCTGTCGTTAAGAATACATATAATTAAAAATAAACATCGGTGGCTCTGCTGAACATAAAAAAGTAATATATAAAAAGGTATTTTTAAGTCAATTCTTAGGTCAACAGAATTTTTTTAGTTACTTTTTATTAAATAATTACAATTAATATAAATATGTATATACATATGATAGAATTACAATATTAAGTGGCAAAATAGAGCTTGGTGACCATTTGGCGACATGTCGACGGATTTGGTGACTTGGGCGATCAAATAGAAATTACTGGACAAATTTAATTAATTAATTAATATTTGGAAAAAAACTGTATTAACATCAAGTGCCATCCACTACAAGTTTAAAAAAATGTATTTGAACTTGAGTGGATGAATGAAAAGTATTTTATTTATGATTGAAAATTTGAACAAGATATATATAGAGAGGGTGTGAGCTAATTGTTGGAATTGAAAAAAGGAAAAATGATGTTCATTATAAAGATGAATGTTTGTATACGAGTGATG
Organism: Argiope aurantia; assembly: GCA_026543865.1. Classification (NCBI taxonomy): domain Eukaryota; kingdom Metazoa; phylum Arthropoda; class Arachnida; order Araneae; family Araneidae; genus Argiope; species Argiope aurantia. Next base: position 361,183 of record JAPMOR010071862.1, read on the forward strand.
TTTGATACAGAGGTACCAAATTTGATGCAAATATATTTTAGAGGGTGAAAATATGCAGCTCGAAGCAATTCATTAAAAAATTTTATTAATTAAAAATCAAGCAGAATTTTGGCGATTTTTCCAGAGAATAACTTTCGAAAATATTATTATACAAAAACGAGTTTTATATAATTGTAAAGTTTAATTGGAAAAAATCTGTATAATTATATCAATTTTTCCCATATAATTTTTATGTTACATAATTAATTAAAAAAAATATTATAAGCGTATTTTGAAGCAGTATAGTTTATTTTTAAAACTAAATTCAAATCGTTTTTATTGTTGCAACTAATATTTCATCGCGTTTTATTTCCATTACTGATGATTGCGGCCCCATCAAGTTTCCTGCATGGCCTCTGGCTAGGTGGGGTATCACATAGTTCATTATAAAGATATGAAGATTCGACCTAGTTTAGCTTTTAATAAAATATTTGAAAGTTTATCATATTTAAAGTTGAGGCTTAACTTTAGAATCAAGCAATGGTGATTTTTTTTAAAAGCGTTCCATTTTTAACACTGCAGCTTTTTTCTGTGATATAGTTGGATATATATAGATATAGACAGAAAATTAAGGGAATTCACAGCATAATGAAGTATACTAAGTATGGATTCTAAAATAGCATATTTCTGTAACATTTTGAAGTTTAAAAACATTTTACTGAGGAATCCATTAACACCAAATGACATGAAATATTTGAAATTTTTCGCCTCCATTAATCCAGCCAATTCATCTGGTTACCAAAAGCGGGCGGTACAAGAATACCATATTCAAGAATCTAAAGCATTATGTCTTGTGCAATGAATGGGAATAGAAAAAAAAGTAATAAGATACCCTACCATTGCAGTTTGAATTCCACATGAAGTTGCCGTCAGGTAAGGTCTTTTAAATGTCCAAGTTTCAAGGCGAATGTTTTCCTTTACGTTAGAGGTTCAACTCACGTTTTTAAATAACTGAAGCCCAGGCTGTGTTAAAGACCGGTGGGCATCTTCAAGTCCCCAGTGGTGGGGAGAAGCGAGGTCAAAGGTCACATACTTGTTTATTTCGCACGAAGGCGCGGGATTCGAAGAAGAAAGGGGGGGGAGGGAAGGAGAGATGTCTAAGTTAGTAGTATACGAAGAAACATGAAATGGTGCTATGTTCAGTTGAGCATCAGGTAGAAATAAGTCGAAGTCTTCTTGTCATTTTTAGCAAAAAAGGGGCACAATTAGATAACACTCCACTAAACATTTCAGGATTATTTTGCTCTACTACACATCTCCAGATGTAGAAATGAAATTCCATATCTATTGTGTTTGGTAGCAAACACTCATCTCCCCCCTTTTTTTTCTTTCCCACAACTGGACCAGCAAAAAAAAAAAAAAAAAAAAAAAAAAAAAAAAAAAGGAGATTTTTTTTTCAAGAAAACGCTTTTCAACTGCTTTGGTCTTTAAAGCCTGTAGGCGTTGTCAGAAGATCGAATTTTTGTCCCATCACTTTGCTTGTTTGAACATGAGTGGATTAATAATTAGGGCCCCAAACCTCCACATTTTTTTTGCGGTATTTTAAGAGAATTTTTATTATATATGCCGTGCTATCGAATTTGCTCAAATAAACTTAAGTATTGTTTAAATTTTATAGATTTATATATTACGTTGTTTTATCGCTCTAACAAAATATGTTGCTTTATAATTAAAAAAAAAAGATGTCCTATCTTGTAATTAAATAGTATTTAGAATATATTAAAAAGGTCTGTAATTTTTGTTAAACCCTTTGTTTTTAAATTGCTTCTGGAATTTTTATAAGTGAGATACTCAGATCAACTGTTTTGAAAGTGATTCAAAATTAAATAATATATTATCTCAATTTGTAAAAATTTATTACTTATAATATCTTATAAAGAGATTAAAATCAAAATCAATAAAAAGATATCTGATTCCGGAAGCTGGAGAGCAAAAAATGGATGGATTTGCATTACCTAAAGGTCCTATAAAGCTTAATCTGGACATTGATGTTGAGTTGATGAAGATGCAATCTGCTAAAGGGGAAATTTGAACTCTGACATTCGCCTGATCATAACTTCCAATTTCCTCAGGCATCTCCAATTGCAGGCGTGCACTTTCAATTCAAAATGCTAACCCAACTAATTAATTCATCGATATTGGGTCGTTTGCGAATATTAAAGCTGAAAAATATCTTAGATGAAACTTTAAGACATTAAAAACAGAATAAATTTTTAATTTAGTCCAATTTATCCCTTGTTAGTTTAATATGATCCATGTATGGGGTGGTATTTTTCCGTCTCGTTACAAATGAATTATAAATACTTTTAACAATCTGAAATTATTTTAATGTACTTGTACTTTTTCTTTGACATGTTAATGGAGTTGCATAAATGTATATTTATGATAATTTAGTTTAGTTGCATTACCGATCCTTTTTAAAGTAACACTAAGGCTGTTTTAGGACACACTTCTTAATTCTGAACCACGGTCAGATGACGAAGACAATACCTGTGCCCTCCCTTCAAACTTCTGCATCACACTAAGGAATCTAGTTTAGTCTCGACGTATACCAGATCAGCTTACATGTTGATTCTTTGATGGATTTGGTTTCGAACCTTGAACCCTATAATCCTGAAGTCATATATCATCATCAGGCGAACGCGATCCTATAATAATTTAAAATAAGTTTTATTTATCAGGGAAAATCCGTATACAGTGGTATTTATACAGTGGGATTCACTTCCATGCCATTGAAAGTTTAATCACAAAGAGAATTTTCCTTGTCATGTAAACTTCTGAAGAAAACCGACTTTCAGACTCATGCAGATAGCAACTTATGCACCAGAAAGCATGCAAAATACATTCTATTACAAGTATTTAATGGAATAGGGTGTATCATAAGGAGGTATACACCGTCATAGGTGAGAGAACGCCTACCAGCCGTAACATTATTATTATACCACCTGGTAAATTGAAAAACCATAAAACACGGCATAAAGAGCTTAAAAAAAATTCGAAGATATGCATCTCAGTTATGAATTGTAGTTCATCAATTGGGATATCAAAATATCAAATTTAATCTAAGGATTTTTTTTTTTGAAAATGCTATATATATAGCCCTATCAAATTTTCTGCCAACACATTTTTCAAATATTTAGTTATTTTTAGTTGAGAAAATGTCGCTTACTATGCCAAAAAAAGGTCTCAATATAGGTAATTTTATCAGCTTAAGACCGGAGAGCTTAATTTCATGAAAGATTGTGCTAGCGATTAAGTACAATCTTCAATGATTTTTGTGATTAAGCACTGATACAAAGCAACAAGAATTGTATATGAATCACCTATATAAGGAACATCATGATTAAAAAATTTCCAGAAATTGCGAGTGATTCAAAATAGAAAACTAATGAGAACAGACGCTTCTTGGTACATTCGAATTACGCAACGGCCTCAAACTTAACCCTATTGGACTATACTTATCTCCATTAATAATAAAGGCAAATATTATCTTGGTGCTCTATAAAATAAACTGTTTTTGCTATAATTACCAAATAGTGACAAATATTATAGAGATTGGAAACTTAATCTTAGAAGATTTTTTTTTGTTAATTTCTGCATACAACGTTTCATTTTGATATTTTTCTCCTATAACTCCCCAAAATATCATTGCACATAACATATTTTTTAAGTCCGTTTCCAAATTTAAAAATATTACTCCATTAGTGTTACCAATTTAATTGTTAACATTTTAAATAAATTGACAAAAAACAATTTGCTTAATTTACTACGATAAAGTTCACTGTCGTAATAAAATTCAAACCACTGCCATTAGTTTCATTAAATATTTTATCTCGCGATTTTCTTCCATTCCACGAGAGTAAGATTCTCACAAATTATCTTTGCTATTTACATTATCGCAAAAGATAACATGAAATCTAATCAAGATTAGACAAACAGTGGAGATTTTAATGGTACTATGATGTCACGAGATTCGACTCCATTAGTAGGTTCATGTATAAAATAAACAGAACAGGTGAAAGTTTATTAAATGAATGCGGTTTTTATATTTGTCGCGGTCTAAAGACTAAGAACGCTTCGTTTAGGGAATCATGAATATCGAGTCATGCCTCAGAGAGTTATTTGAAATTAAGCAAAATAAATATTCTCGGCAAAATTTCTAGTTGCCAAAAGTGGCTACAATGCGAATAATTAAAAAAAGATTTTTCAAAATAATATTCCAGATATGTATCTTCTATTATAAAGTTCAATATTTGGAAGCTTTAGAAAGTTCTCAAAAAAGGTGAAGTTAAATTCACAGACTTAAGCACAATAAATGGTAATCGGGATCTCAAAATTACGCACACTTATCCTTCCACCCTGAGTAAATATTTAAAATAGAGTCGAATCTGTGCTCTAATCATCATTACATACCATATTATGAAAACGTTTTAAGCTTTCTTTTTTTTTTAGCCTTAATTTTAAATTTTGCTTTTAATTATAGAAAGATACTGCGCGCGCACACACAAGGAGAATATACCTAATGCTATCACAATGCGCGTGAAAATAAATGCAGTAAATAAAATAATAAAAAGTAATATGAGAAAATATTTTAAAAAATATTTTGAAAAGATTTAACGAAGAAAAATGCACAGAAATAAAATCGGTATCATTGGAAAGTTAGTTTTTGAATTAAGATAAAAATGGATTTTGAATAATAATATACTGCTAAGTTAATGAATAACGAAAAATCTTATTTTGATTAATTATAAAACCCTTTTTTTGTTTAGTAACTACTATCCAAGAAGTAACTATATGCCAATTTTCTATATACAACAGTCTGCTCTGTAGACCATTTTGAATGAGTTTTTCCAACAAGTATGTCGGAAATCACAAATAGGATGCCAATCGACAAACAGTGTCATATTAAAAATATACGATGAGCAAATCGTATTTTCTCGATAATCCTACGATTTCAAAACCTGAATTCAAATATTCAGAAATTATAAATGCAGAGAATTTCTAATCTCTATTAGAAAACCAGGAAGCGAATGGAAAGAGAATCTTAAAATTCCATCTTTATACAGAAAATAAATCAAGACGAATTAAAGTATATAAAAAGTATAACATCTATAAATACTGGCTACAATATGTGAAGTATCATATGAAACAGTAAATAATAAGAACTTAAGAATTGTACACAGTAATTGCTCTAAAATAACCATCAAAATATACGAAAATTTTTATTTACAGTAACAACAAGTAATAAAAACCCAGTTTTGTATTAATGCAATAATGCAATTCTATGATAAAATCACCGGACAGTCACTAAAAACAATAAAATGTCGATCTCGTCAATATGCATCTTTCAGCAATAAAACAATTCATAACAGCTTTTGAGGCTTCTTGAGAAACATTTCACGTACTCTGTAGTGTACAGTAATAAATCCCTGTTCGTTTTTTGTAGAGTATTTTGCAAACCTATGGAACATATCATCCACAAAACCCCTTTTCATTCGTTCAGGAAGGGTTTCGAAGAGTGGGAAGCAACAAGAAAACAGAAATTCTGTAAAAAAAGCAAAAAAAAAAAACAAAAAAATAAAAAAAAAAAAAATCAAGTTAAAATTTTTCTCTGATTACAAAGTGTTAATACGAATCACTGAAGACAAAAACGTAACATTTTGTTCATTACATAGATCATTTTTGAAACATTTTTTAAATCTTTGAATCGGTAGCATATCTAGTATATAAATGCAGTCATGAATCAAAAGTTAATTTTTAACAGAAAGGTTTCGATCTCGTAAGAAGAAAAACCAAAAGGATGTGATCTTCCCGAAACTTTCTCGCATTCTGTCTGATAAAGGTGTTATTCCAGAAAATGCATTGCATAACGTTGGACTACAACAGTTACGAAATATTAATCTTTGACGTGAATTTAGCATTTTTACTGAATCTATCGCTCATCCTTGGCGAGTTATTTGGCGATTAATCCCTGGCATGTTGCCAATAGTATCCGAAAATCGACTGTGTTTTAGACAGGTTTTTCCTCAACTGACTGAAACGGAGATTTGACATAAAATCACATACCATACTCAATACATTTAAGTCACTGAGACTTTGAGTCAGCGCGTTTACATGTTTCTGAAAGTACGGATAGACAGAGAATCAACCCCTTGCTGTATTTGGTCAAAATTTGATAGGTATCTGAATTACAAATGTAAATCCTCTATATCTAATTTTATCTAACTAGCTCTCCTCGTTTTGTACTTATCGTGTTAAATTACGAGGGGTGATCCAAAAGAAGTTTACAAGCAGCAGTATTTGGAAAGTATAAATTATGGATGGGAGTATTGTTACCCTGAGTGGAGACAGATGACACTAGTTGTCTTAGACCTGTCGTTGATGTTGAATGAAATGATGTTATTTTGAAGCAGGCAGAGTGATTGCTGGAAACGTTTAGGTGGGAGGTCTGGAGCCACCCCCATACAGCCTCGATTTAGCTCCCAGTGACTATTTCCTTTTCCCGGCATTGAAGAAAAACTTATCCGAAACAAGGTTCATATCAGACGATGATGTTCAAAAAGGTGCTGAGAACTAGCTCAACAGCCAGAGACCTGTTGTTACCATGATGGGTTAAACAAATTGGTCCAGCAGTGTGATAAATGCCTCAACAGGTTTGGTGATTATGAAGAGAAGTGACCGCCACATATGTCTCTTAATTACCATTTGTTCCTGTGTCTATTGTTAATAAAGCATTTTTTCCTTTGCCTTATAAACTTTTTTTGGATCACACCTCGTACATTCGAACAGCCTGACATACAGATTTCCTCTGAGCAGATTTTGCTCAGAATTGGACATACATTTACTAATTTGGTATAAAGATCTTATAACAAATTTCATCCTTCTAGATAAAAGCGTTTTTGAGTTATCTTTGTTACAAAAAAGACAGACGGATATTTTCAAAAAAAAAAATGCGTTTTTCGAACTTAGTAATATCTGAAAAGTGGAGATTTGTAAAAATCTCGCGTTCGAATTTTTTGACGATTACTATACTTCTGCTATACTACATATATGATAAAGTAAAAAATTGCGATGAATTTTAGGGTACCATAAAAGAAAAAACAGCAATTTTTCTTCATTCGGATTTTAGTTGGCAATATCTGAGCAGACCCCTGAATGTCTAGATCATAAAGGTAATGGTATGAATGCAATGGGAAACAAGCGGAAGCGGTTTCCTTAAAAAAGTAAAAAAGAGATATACACCTAAAGCTTGGATGAACAATGTATAAGAGACTATTTAGAGAAACTGTTAAATTGGCCATTCAAGAATTGAAGACATTAAGATAATGACCATTTAGGAGAATATGCAAAATTTGGGAGAATATGAAAAATTCATTTAAAAAAGATACCATTGCCCCTTTTTATTTCTCGTAGACAAAAATCAAAACACATACACAAAATACTGTAACAGTTAAAAAAATGTGACCTTTAGGTATTTGGTGAATATTCTCTTTTTAGTTATTAATAAATCTGGAAAATGTATTTTTGAGATTATATCAGACTGTGAGCTTGATACGATATACAAATACAATAAGCTAGTCGAATTATCTTTAGTAAGCGTCATGACGCAAAAACGTAAATTTTTGTAAAATTTTTTTTATCAACTTTTAATGAAAATTTTTATTAAATTGATGGATTAGATGAAATCCATTTCTGAAAGTCTGCCAGTTTGTTTTTCGACAAACCGTGACAACTAAACACTGCTCGATCTATGCAGATGGAATTTATGCCGATTCTAATAATATGCTTTTATTATTGGAAGTACTTTTAGTGCATGATGCTTACACTCAAATCGTATATTATTCTGGATTAAATTCATCAAAACTTACTTTGGAATATACAAAAATGATAATCAAAAAAATTTTTAATATCATAGCATCAAAGTTTGGGCTAGGTCTACTGTTAAAGCTGAAATTAGATACTCGGTTCTCTCCAACATACGACGAAGTTAATTGTAGAACTTCAGTAACATCTTAATTAATGTAAATCATCTTATTGTGGAAGTGTAGGAACTGGCCGAAAAGATAAAAATTTCTATACTACTCATACGAAATATTACATACTTACTTTTACATTGGGCATCTGATCTGAACTGGCTACATTCATCCACGTTTCTGAAATACAAAATTTCAAAGCCAATAGATCTCAGCATATTTTGAAAGGAAATATCGGAATTGTCCTCTGTTAACTGTGGAAGAGATGTTGCTTTCAAATCCTAAAAACAATTAAAAAGACATTATTAAGTAATACATCACAACGTATTCTGATTTCATTTCTCGAAGCCGGATATTCCAAGATTACTCCACACTACCCTAAAAGAATGATGTCATTTCAAAATCTATTATCGATTAATATTAGCATGGTGCAGACAGAAATTACCTTCCGTTTACGCATTGACAATAATTACCAAAAGACATATTTTCGATATGACAAATCTTACAAGAATTGATAAAATTTACATTGCTGCAATCTTTCTAACAGTTAAGCGCATATCGCACTAATTAACGGATATGAGAAAATCTTACTGAGAGCAAGCAATCACTATTTTCTTTGTATTGGATGCTCACAGAATGCGAGTTCCAGGAGAGTGAGATTTTCTCTATTACGGCATTCACCAAAGGGGTAGCAATAATTTTACTGAGATTAATCATCATTGATGTGTCTAAATATGGACAAAAAAATGGAATATCAAGGCCATATTCGTGACTGACTTGCTGTACCTTTCAGTTTTCTTTTTACACTTATTCCAGTGTTTAATATTTGAGTAGAAGAATTCAATATTGATCAGTGTCATTTATTATATTAGCTAATAACTATTACTTTATCAATAAGTAGTAATATTATAAAAGTTAGCGATATTTATAACTGAACATATAATTCAAAATCATAAATATTACAACGAATCTTTTATCAAGTTCCCTATTAAATAGAGCCCCTCATATAGAATCAAAATGCAATTTAAGCCTATATATTTAATAAAAAAATTGAAAATATTATAATATAATCAGAAAAGCAACTCTGAACAAAATTTTAGATTTTTAATATAAAAGAAAAAAAGAGTGATTAACTGATTATAAATTATCTTATGAATATGCAATTCACCAACGTGAAAGTAGTTAATTATTATTTTCCCTGTTTGAAAATATGTTATTCATTTTAAAATACGTTGAAAATTATTGGAGCAGACAAATAATTTGTAACCTAGCAAAGAAAATGGCACGCGTATTGAAAATTCACAGATTTTAGTTGGCATACATTTTTTGACTATGTGTAAAGTTTTTGTTCCATTAAATATAATATCGTTTTATTGTGTAAAATCAATTAAAATCTGCTATTCCAAAAAATAGAAAAATTTAATGAAATTAGTACTCTCTTGCAAAAGAGAAATATCAAATCAAAACCATAGGCTGATAGTGAGTGTAATTGTGTATTCAAAGATTATTGTAACAGCAGAAAAGTAAAAAAACTGATTTAATTTGATTCAGCTGAAATTGAAGAAAATCAGCAAATAGAATGTGTTAGCCAAGATGCTCTGAAGTAGGTCAAATCCCAGTTTTAATTAAGATTTGTGTTTTGAATTTATGAATACTTAATATCAATGGACTTAACTTACTTAGCTAAAATTGTAATTTCTTCTAAATGTATACCATATATTCAGAAAAGAATAACATTAAAAATATCGCGGTGGAGGATATATTTTTGGACGGTGGCAGTAATTTAATAAAAACGATTTTTAAAAATACACTTTAGTTATTGAACTTCAAAATGTAGATTTTTTTTAATTCTAATTATTTCTTTTTAAAGTCTCTAGTTCACAATTCCTTATAAGTATTATAAAGTCTTGAAATCAATATTTTCTTAAATGCACTAGCAGGTTACACCACTCTACAAACTAGAAATTTATTTGAAATATCTATTAACTATCAATACCGAGAAGCCCTAAACGCTCTTTCAAGAGAGTTACGTTTAAGGAATCGTCTCGGACATCGTGGTGAAATTTCCATCCTTTTTCGTTAAGGCTAATTGATTGAATACCTTTGGTGCATGCTTTATGCATCAAAAAATTTCCCTAGGTGAATTTGAGAGTCAGGGTGGTTTTCTCAAAGGGTTTATGAACATATATTTGTACGATAGCCCTCAACTAAGCGATTTCTCTTTTGTATATCAGGCCCTTAAAAACAAGGGCTGTCATTTCGGTTTGTGAGGAGACAGGAAAGAAATATTCGAACATTTCAATATTCCGAGTTACCTGAAATAGTGATCTTAGGAATGAAAGAGTTTAATATCAAAGTCCGAAAATACTAATAGCGTGCTATCATTTAGAGCATACGTGCACAGAAGTTAACTCTAGCACATTAGAAAGTAATTGGAAATTCAATTATGAAATTCCATATGTGGAAACATGAAAAAATTAGAAGTATGTATCATAAAAAAGTAACAAATTAAGAGAAATACAATTCTTACACCTACAAACTGCCTCCATCTTAAGGAAACCTCTTTTATCCATTTGAAAATACAATTCTGTGGAGTGAAACGAACTGCAACTGTCCCTCCGGGAACTAGCAAGTCGTAAAAATTTACAAAAGCAGTCTCCACATTAGTTACTCTTTCCAAATTATGATAGGAAAGTATTTTTCGTGCAGTCCCGAACCAAAATTTCAGTGTCTCTCTAGAAACAAATGCAAATAATAAGTATATGATTACAAGCAAAATTAAAATAAATTACACACATTTAATCTTAAATGCATATTATTATTGTCATTAAATTATACGGTTATAACAGATATACTAAAAGTAAATGGTAAGAATAATGGTATTTTATTTTCTCTTATACAAAGTGTGTAGAGAGAAGGCATAGGTATTGCATAAAAATTCGCCACAAGATTGAGGAGTCGCTATTTTAGTTCACATCGAGTTCATAGAAAATCTCCCTTTTAGATTAAGTTTATCTGCAAGCACAATAACTTTAAAAAACAAAATAATGAAAAATTTCTGTCGACGTTCTGGAACGGAAAGGTAGATTCTTTTTTTTTGTATAAATGGGCATTTTTCTCACGTACGAAACTGATCTTCGTTATCTTATCTGGAATCCACAATCTTCTAGTTTCGAAGCCTAGATTTTACCATGTGGCTACTGTGCTTAACAATAACAAAACGTTAAAAACCATAGGCTTTTGATGTGACAAGCCATATAACTGATCAAGTTTATATTGCTGTGGCCTTGCAACACTTGAGCTCTAATAGAATTACTCAATTGATATACAAAAACTCTAAATTTCTGATGTGGCGATGGCAGATAGAAACTTTTATATTAAGAATTTTTTTAAAAATCTTTAATAGGTTAAGAGTTTTATGGAAATCATAAATTGACTACTCTGACCCTCCTTCAGCCACACAGAAAAATTTGAATGATCAGATCGTCGTGGCAGCAATGGCAGGAACAAAGGTTGAGTCCTAAGAACCATCACCGGCCACGGTACAACCTTTCCCGTGGGAAGCACGCCCCTTCATCCTTAGGAGGTAGCCAATCCCCACCATTTCTGTACCCAGCATGGTGGGCGAGAATCAACCACCATACCGGAAGCCTTTCATCTTCATTTCTGAAGTGCTCCACCCCGGTGGGAAAGAGTTTTAGGGAAATGAAATTTTCACCCCTTACCATTTCGACTTCTGCCTTTGAGTTTGATGATCCTTCCATGAAATCGTTGGGACTTTAAATCTTCCTACAACCTTCCTTTCAGAATTTCAAATTCAATCTAAATTGCATTAGTTATCGTTTTCACATGATAACAAGGGCAAAGTTTTATACGCATATAATTTATACTTTTAAAAAGACGGTGATTTTAGATTCAAACTCTTTCAGGAATATAGGGATTCTTCTAAAAGTCGTGTCTCGAAAATCACTGCAATAGGCAGATTTCCTTAAAAGAATTGTTTCTAATTATAATGAATAATGTAATGAAAATTCTTAAACGTGATTTTAAAATTAAATAAACTGTAATTAAAAGCGTTTATAATAAGCATTTCCAATAGCATCACGATGTTTTTATAAATAGGGTCTCATCTCAAAATTTTAGATAAATTATAAATTTGATATTCTTTAAATTACTAAGGAAAGCAGGATTTTAAAACGCTTGACATAATTTTACTTATTATGATTCTTAAAAACAATGTTTCATTACAAGAATTTTTTTTTAAATACGTTAATTTTTACAATGAAAATGGAATTTTTAAGAATAATTTTTCTTTTAGCTTTTAATAATTTATTACCATTAATATTGCTGAATCTCGAAATCAAATTCTTTCTCAAACGCATTACAAAGTGGCATAACTGACTGAAATCGAAACTTAATTAAATCAATTAACTAAATATAAAATTCTAAAAATATTAAGGGAGTGCATTTTTATAGTAATTACATTACTGTAGGAAAAATTTCAAAATCCTAGTATATCAGGAAATAAAAACTTTATTTCAATATTCCATCTTCACATTATGGAACAAGGGAAATATGAAAATTCACGATTTGCATACCTTTTTTCGATATCTGCAACGCAATACGTAATATTATCATAAGTATTGTAGTATCGAGCCGACTCTATCAGTTGCGTTTCTTTGTCTGTGGCTATTATTCTCAATTTAGGGAATTTTTTCAGTAACTCTTCTACAAAATCTAAACCAGCGATACTTGCTATAAGAAGACAGTAGTTCGACTTGATCCAACCAAGTTCTTTTACACTCCTTTCTAGGAAGGGCATGTCTTCTTTGCATCGGTATGTGGACATTGGTCAAGTGGTTATTTAAAATCTGAAAACATTAATTTGAAGAAGAATGAAATCGAAATTTAAACATATTTATCAGATAATTATGAAAGTAATCCTCTACGTATTATTATTCAACAGATGTAAAATTACAAGTCCTGGTTACAATTCGACAAGCTAAAATAAGGATAAATGCATATTCAAAATTCAAATACTCAATTTGGCTTAGTTGAATCTACTTATAATAAAAATGAATGTATTAGTGTATGTTTGTGTTGGCGCTCTGTATACTAAATTGTTTGCCTTAGAGCTACAAAACGTGGTACATTTAAACTTTGGAGGGTGAGAATGTGCACCTCGTAGCAAATTTTTTTTTTTTTGAAATTTGAATTAAAATTGAAGTGAAGTTTTGCTGTTTCTTCCACTATAATTTCCGAAACTGTTAAAGCACAAAAATGATTTTTTACATCTTAAAATTAAAAAAAAAATTATCATTTCTATTATACTAATTTAACATTTGCCCAATTTTTTCTGAATTTAGGCAAATTTTTAAATATATTTTTTGTCTAATTACCAACAATAAATTGTATTGTTGTTCTGAAATTCAAATCGTTTTTATTGTTTCATCAAATATTAATCATGAAATTTTCTTCTATTACTGAAACATAAAGAATTTTGTTTAATAACCATGTGATTTACAAGGAAACGGCAGAATGGTCAAAATGGAAGATTTCTCAAATATTATGCACTATATTTTTTACTCAACTCTCAACTTATAAAATTGTGGACCTTAGGTAAAGCCGTGAATACCTTGCAAGGCATTGGGGAACGATAATTACGAAATATAGATCTCTAGTATGAATATAGCCTTTTTACTGACTATCGCGAGATTATATATTTTGGATGTCTTTTTATCAGTCGATTAACAGCAAAATTTGTCACGAAATTACAGTTGTAGTCGCAAGATAACATTCTGAATTTCATTGATTTGCATTTGAGTTATTTTGTTGATTTAAAATACAGACTTATTGAAAGTCAAACGTTTAATTGATTTAGTTCAAAATTTGTTAACTATCTATAGCTTAAATGCTAAATATGTGTACCAGATATTATCCATTTGTATTTATATTTTGTAGACATTGAGTTCATTTGTAATCGAAACGTCAGATAGACAGGCATCCTCTGTATGGACTCATTTAAAATTTGACAGAAATTTACAAATGTAGTTTCAAGCCTATGTACAAAATTTCATCCGGCTATCTCAAAGTATTTTTGAGTTTACGTATGCATATACAAATATAATTAATGAAATGTGTTTTCTAACTCGGGGAAAATTAAAAGGTAAAGAATCGTTAAAATCTCGCATTCAGACTTTTCGACGAATACTTCCTCTAAGCATGTATGTACAGAAGAAAGTAATAAAGTGAAGTTACAATGCCGAAGTTGCAATAGCACGAAATTTAGAATATAAATGAACCGTATATTTATGTCTTTGATAGTTGTATGAAGTCATGGAACTGGTGTTTATTAGAAAAGTCCTTGTACACAATATTCAGAGCATTTAGAAAATTTATGTCTGAAAATATGATGGAATCATGGACATGAAGTTATATCTAAACAATTTAATTGAAATTAAAATAATCAATATTTCCTTTAAAACAACTGGCCACTAAAAGTGATGAGTACTTCATACTGATGATTAATGGTTTTAGTTATCACATTGTAAAATTTTTAGCATTACTGTTGAACAAACACAACATAATAATAGTTCCTTTTACGAAGGAAAAAAAAAATCTATCTAACTATTCAAAACATTAAAAGTATTTTTCAATGCATATGCTATGAATACTACGAAGACATCTATAGTATTTTTGCATGGAAAATAGTTTCATAACTGCAAATGAAAGGAAATAAATATGATGCATAGTAAGTTACTAGGATCAATAATTATTTTATGAAGTATGTCATACTCGAATATGGTAAAAGTGAAGTTTAGTGTGCCCCTTGCTGCGCCAAGGATGCCAAGTCGCCAATAAAGATGGTGGACAAAGTAAACAAACACATCTAAGGAACAATTACGGTTACCACTTTCTGCAATATAATTATGATTTTTTACTGATAAGTATTTGTTGTTTTTTTGTTTTTTTCCCCAGATCGGCCGCGCCGGTCTGTTGGGAGCAGAGCAAAAGTTAGAGCATGCGATGCCTTCGGCATCTGTAGAAGGCACCAAGAAGAATTTTTTAACTTAAAAAAACAAACATCCTACGGCTTCGCTAGCAACTGGAGCGGGAATCTAGTAAATTGAATATAAGGACACTTAGAAGCAATTAAATCATTCTCCATACAAAATTAAAAACAAGCATCCTTTCCTAACTACATCAACTCGTGTATATATATATTCCACTCACCCTTTATCAATTCTGCAGGTTCGAAACACTGTCTTCCATCCCATTTACCAGACATCCAATCTTGTTGCACAATTGCCGACATAAATTTTCAAGGGAACCAACCGTTAGAACACCAAAAGAATTACGAGAACTGCGAAGAATTCCATTGCAGCTGACTTTTAAAATAAGAATGCAGACGATTTCGTAAAGTAAGAATTCAGACGATTTTTTAAAGCGTATCTTGGCAATTAAAAATTGCAAAGGAATAAATATTTTCTGTTCATATTCACATTAAAAATAAAATTAAAGTGTCTTATTAGTTGTAAAAAACTTTTAATTATAATAAAGAACAAAATTAAAATCTTTAATCGATATTTTATTATTTTTAATTTAACATTTTTCATAAAATAGTTATAGCTCATGTACAACTCAACCATTGTAAAAAGTCGTGAACAAAACAGCATTAGGGTTGCTACAAGAGCGTTCCGTTGGATTGCCATATTGTTGACAATCTCGGGGGCACACTAATCTTCACTCCAACCTCGAATATTAGAAAATTACCTACTTGACAAAATTTCCAAATATGTTTGCAAATTTGCACGTTTTGTTCAGTTTGTTCAAATAGGAAACATGAAAATGACAAAAGGATATTTTTGTTTTGTAGTGATGTCAATCGAAGACGTGCTTACAAATCTTAAGTAAATGCTCCGAGACCGCCATTTATTATGTTTTCACATGATAAATTTTAAAAACCATGAAATGCATAATAATCCACCATTTACCTGTATCAAAGCTGACTTCCATCCTACCTCAAACTACATTTTCTGACATTGCCTTCTGTGCTTCATTTAATCTAGCATACTAAATCTTAAATGGTTTTTAAAAATTTATTTAGATTCTATTTTCTTCAAATATTAATATTTTCTTCAAATGCGTAATGTACAGTTATTCTAAATAAAATGGTATTTACTCTTTAGTAAAACAGTGAATAACATTTCAGATATCTAACGTTGCAAATAAATAGAAAACAAAGCATTTCAATGAATAGAAGAATATTTTGACTATTGTAGATAAGAGGTGCATGTATAATGCTTTGTATCAGAATAAGTTATATATAAAGTTTAATTTAATTTATTTCTATAATTTTAATGAAAACTGTTATTATTGTAGAATAACTAATTGCACTTTTAAATAAATATCGTTAATAATAAATCTTACCTCAACGAGAACAGCACTGAAAGCATTCAGTTTTGTCCAAGAAACAACAGAAAGAACTGACAAGAAAAGAATTATTACAGGGATCTAGGTTTCTTAATGTTTTGTCAGAAATTGAAATAATGTCGCACTAGAGCTTTCTATTGTTTTTTCACATACTTATTTAGGTTTGATCTTTGCATTAAATAAGGATAAAAGATATTAGAAACTACAGTTGGAGCCGTACATAATGAATGGGTCGGATGTGCTACAAGCAATAAAATAATCCTAAGCTGTCATGAGCTGCGAGGATGTGGTCGTGGAACCTCGAATTGAGATTGAAAGGTTTCTAAAATAATATTAGATTTGTTTGTTTAGTGCATGTTGAATCTGACTTTGAATCCCAAATGCCCACTCTCTGTGGGATAGAAATTTGAAGAGGATCGTCATTGTAACCCTTGTTCAAAACTATGAGGTCGGTCATAGAGTAAATCTTACGTTACTTTCAAAATGTTATGGCAATATATCTAAACAAAACTGAATACAGTCTAAACCTTAAGTATTCATTGTATAGACATAAAAATAAGATTTGAATAACTAAATGAATGACTCATTATAAAGCTACAAGAGAGAGATTTTCAGACACATGTCCTCATTCTGCAATATGGTAAAGTTACAAGGATATATTCATTTTTGTATCATACTCCCCAAATATTCAATACTATATAAGGATAAAGATATTAGATGCATGCTATGACTTAATTTGCTGATTTAATTTATATTTTCAAGCTATATAACGGTTACTCGGAATGGAATTATAAGACATCCTTTCCTTTTTCCAGCTGTTGAGATATACATACGTCAAAACGTTTGGCCACGACCATTCAGTTAGCATTCATTTAGCGAGACAATAAACACGAAGGATCTTAAGTAGAATGGAGTCTCTGAATGAAGTCAAAATTTAGACATTAGGTTGCTGTATTAATCACTGCAACGTGATCAAAACAATTACCCCATGATATAATTTCAATACGAGCTGTTAATATATTCAAATCATATCCACTTTCTTATTTTTAACTGCATTGTTCTATTTTCAATGTAAAAACAGTAAAAGTCTCGTGTTTTACTATGATGTTATGTATGTTTTTTTCTCATTTCCTTATTTCATAAGCCTCAGATATTTGTTTTGTTCCAATGTAACCACTGTCACCAGCGTCCTTTTCTAATGCTTTTTTCCATCTAAATTTCTGAAAAAGCTTTATAAACAAATCTGTGATGTTTTTGTTGTGATTCTTAATAAAGGTGAAATTTTCATATCCAATCACTAGCCATAATTTTTATTGTCGCAGGGAATAAGAAGGTGTTATACTGCAAAACTAAATAATCGTTCTATTCATATTTAGTTTAAATTGTCAGCATTTTCAGCTGCATTTTTCAAGAATTGCCTTTCAATAAATAAACTCTCTAAATTTGGGTATCTGTCTATGTTCGGGGTCCTTTTTTTTAAAGAATATTTGGAGCACTATTGTTCTATTTTCAAATGATATTTATACGTAAAGTTATTATAATAATAATGGTACAAAAACATTTTATCATTATTATTTTAATATTTTAGAAAATTTAAATTTTTTGGTCCAAATTTGACATTGAAAAAAACTTTCTATCAAAAACAAATCACCGAAATGGTTGATATATCCTACGATATATATAATCATTAATGTAATGCATAGAGACTGATTCGAAAATTTGGATATAATTCAAAATTATTGTTTATTAAATTTTCAAAATTTAATCTAAAGTTATACATTTTTGAGAAATTTTGATCTTTTATTCAAAAGTTAAAAAATGCACAATTTTACAATTGTTAATCATTGCACTTAAATCAGTGAACATGTTGAAATCCATTCTCTTGAAGCTGATCCGAAATTTTTTCTGTTTATTTCAGCTGGTTATAATATCTGTTGTTTGAAAGCTGAGTCTATAGCCAGAATAAAAATCTATAAAAAAAATCTGGTTTTGGTTTTTGGAGAGAGAAAGGAGTTCCCGAAAATTGCATCATCTGTAAGATCCTATAGAAGTAAATCCGGTACTGAATAGATAAACGTTCAAAAAAAATTCCAATCGTTTTTACTTTAAATTTTTTCTTAGAGAAGAAGCTGCTGATATATATATATGTATGCAGGTTCGAAGCAGTGAAGAGACTCGGTATTTTTACTTTCGTTTTATTCTCTCTTTAATATCCATCTCGGAAAAGCAATTTATTTACAAGCAGACGCTGGCCAAGCGCCAATGGAATACATGTTTTGACCTCTGATAAGCGCAAATAAAGTATCACTTTCATTTGATACGTTATACTGATGGCGCATTAGTTTTACAGAGGAATTAATTAAATCGAAAGTGGAATTGGATCACGAAATAAGAGAATATTTTTAGAATGAAGTTACTATGGGCTAAATGAAGATAAATCTTGGAAATTAATTAAATTGAAATTAGAATTAAAATATTACACACACAACACACACACACACACACACACACATATCCTTCAGGTAAAACAAGTAAACAAGCAAAACTGCAATATACAAGCAAGCACAAAATTTTATCTTTATAGTGATTAGAAATTTTCGAATCTAATATTATTTCGCCAGATAAATCATAAAATTAACTAATTTAAAAAATGAATTAGGTCCTTTTTTAAAACATATTTTGACATTTAAAAAATGAAAGCAGCTCAGGGTGAACGAATCCTCTGGGGATTTGATTTTGGATGGAATGAAAATGGAAATGAAGAGAAGTTTGGCTGCATTTTGAAATGTTTTAAACATTTTTTCCCAAGTTCGTCACCAGATGGCGTTTCATAAGAAATAAAAACTTAATTTAAAAGATTTATTGATAACTTTTTTTCCGAAGATATCATAAACTAGTTTCCTTTGACAATCTACTTGTTCTCCAATAATATTGGTTGTTTTTACTATTAATTAAATATTTTTTGCTTATTTAATGTTTATGATAATTAGACGAAAATATTTTAAACATCAAATTGTGACAGATATCAAAGTCACTATTTTAATAGTTTTATACCTGCTCTGTTCATTGAGTATATGAATCCTTCTAATAGAGTCAGTCATCTGTCTCCAGCATTATAGAACTATGAAGCCAGAATACTTTTAAAAATGTAATTACCAGAATAATTTATCATTTAACTTTCGCAATATTGTAATTTCATTTGCTTATTTTTTCATGTAAACTACACAGATATTAAACATAATTTTTCTTTCTGAGTTTTCAACAATGAGGAACTTTGAAATAACAGAACATTGTTGACAGAACATTGAAAACGGCTATAATTTTAGCTCAGTAATAAAAGTGATAAAAATTAAGAAAATTAAAGAAGAATCCAACGATTCAGAAAAAAAATGTATGGTTAAATTAGTTTTGCAAAAAAAGCAATTTTTAAAATTACAAAATTATGTAAAAATTCGTTTTATACAATAATAATTTTGGGAATTATAGTGGAAAGATGCTAAAACCTCATTTAATCTAATCCATATTTCAAAAGTCGCACCGAAATGTATATTTTAAAATATATTTGTGACAAATTTCGTAACTCTAGATCTAATGGTCTGTTCCGAAGACCCCCCCCCCCTCAGCATCTTGTTATTTAGTACAGATAGTAAAATATCATCGAAGTTACGCTTTTTTGTTGTTGTGGCTTATCCCACCTGGTCGACAGTAATATCAAACGAGGTCCAAGAGCCCAAACCCATATGAGTCATGATAAAAGGGCTTAAAATGCAGCTTCAAGTGATCAAGGACCTAGATTCACCAAAGCCTCATGCCTGCATTGCCTTTAGCTGAGCATAATGGAATGGTCTTCACGCCTTGGGTGACCCTACCAGGAGAATACTCTCCCGACGTACTTCGCCCATTCCGCCCAGGAACACTCCCCGCCACGATGAGGCAGCAGTGCAGGACTTCAGGGGAGTAAGACACTTTTTTAAAATTTGTAAGCTCTAACACATGAAAATGAATGCAAATCTGGTAACAAACTTAAATTTTCACACGAAGCAAATCAAATAAAAAAAATTTCATCCAAATAACATTTATCTGATTGAAAATAAAAGGCCAGTTCTCTTTCTTTCTAACTTTTAACAATATAAAACATAGCAGCAATGCTCTGTACGGGAATATGAGTAAGAAGGTCAGTGACTGAACGCTTTGTGGCTAGGTTCCAAATGCCTCGAGGAGGATGTCAAATTCGGTGAATCGGTCAATGTTGTGGACGGGTTATACTAAAGACAGCAGTCGGCCACAACAAATCCTGTCGATACTGCTTCGTTCGATGGTGGCGGGGTGGTTGGCTGTACACAACAAAAACAGTATCAATGGTCTCTACGAAATATTCTTTCTTAAATATGTGAAAAAAGGGGGAGGATAACATCTGTAATAAAAATATTCTCACCTTTCATTGCAAAAAAAAAAAAAGTGGACCTTGTGCAAAGTCGTAAGCATTCATGCTCAAATTTTTATTTTCTACGTACGAATGTTTTGTTTTTCTTAAAATAGTGAAGGAAATTTAGTACGTACTTTAGACGCTTTTCTTTCTTACCCGATTGAGGCTTACAATCATAGTAGCAAGATTACATATCAAATTTTCCTTTACCTTAGTGTTTGTATTTTTGAGTTATTTCGTTTTTTACGAATAAGCAGACTGATAGACGGATGACCCTTTGATAGATTTAATTCAAAACTTAATGCAGATCTACACATTAGGTTATAGAATGTGAATGTTTTATTTATCTAGTTTTTTATGTTTTGTTGTAATTTTCATTTGCCCTCATATAAACAGACAAATTTCACGAGAATAAATTTCGCCCAAAATTAGACAGAAATCTTCAAATTCGGCGCTAACACCATATATCGAATTTCATACGACTAGCTTAAAACAGTTTCAAGCTATCGGTTTTACAGAAGAAAGGCATGTAGACGCAATTATGAAAATGTGTTTAGATTTATAGAGGTCTAAAAAGTGGATATTAGTCAAGATTTCGATTTTTTTAATGATTACAATATTTTCTCTTGTATATTTTTTACATGAGAAAGTAAAAATGAACGTTTAAAATATCGTAGATGTAAGTTTTATTGTAAGAATAAAATTAATATTTACAAATAACAATTCAATCTTAAAATATAGTAAAAAAAAGTTGTATAAAATGGGGCTGGTATCTTTGGGAATTTATGGTATCAGGAAGTGACAAAAACTTTCTTTTACAAAATTCAATTTTCCCAAACTTGAATCATTTCAAATGAAATAAAATCATAAAGAGTTCGTTACAAAATCATTTTTAACGAACTCGTAATATTCAAACAATAATCTTAAAATAACCACAATAGTCCAATTACACTTCATTTGGAATAGTCTCACAATGACTACAAAAAGTTGTTTGGTTCATAGAGGCTTGCCAGCATGAATCCAAAGAGTATTGTATAAGATACAGAAATTCTCCAAACGAGTTTTCCCAAGACGTACGCTCTCAGAGAGTACCTCCCCGGTAAATTCTTGTCGACATTCTTCGGGGATAGAACTGCGTGAACTCCAGTGATGTACATCATCTAAAAATGTAAACAGAATTAAAAGTTAGCAGTTTGAGTAATGAATAATTACACGAGAAAAACTAGTTAAAAATTCAAAATTTTTCCATCGACAAACCAGTAGACAACGATAGATTGTCTTTCCTCCTCCCCCCTTCTCCCTCTCAGTGATATAAGGAAAGAAATTTCACTTCCTCTTATTTCCCCCTCTGATTTCTCTTGTGCGTGGAAGATGTTTAGTTTGATTATATTAACGATCTATTTAGAACCAGCACAAGAATTCATTGGGGACAAACTTCATAATTTTGAACTATGGTCAGCTAACGAAGAGAATTTCTGAGCGCGCAATCCTTTTTTAAACTCCATAAAACAGAAGAACATTGTTCTACGTCAGATTACATATGGCCCTGAAACAATCCAATCGGGTCGGATCTCCAATGGAATCGGGTTTAAAGCCTGTATTCCTCCGGGCCTGAATAAGAAAACGTACTACTATATCACCACGATACATGCCAGGGCCTGAAACACAATGGATCTCCAATGGAATCGGGTTTAAAACTTGTATCCCACCGGGCCTGAATAAGAAACCGTACTACTATATCACCGTGGCTCAGTGGGCGATGAAACAATGCAAAAGAGAATACAATTGATGAGAAATTTCCCTCTGTACTGTGAGGAATTTGACATTACAGAAGCTATTGGTGAATAGTTTGGTTGTCGTAGCTTAAAACTAATATGAATTCATAATGCGATAACTAGCACATTTTTTTACAACTTCTTAATCACTCACAAATTCAGTGTACTTAAAAGATGAAACTATTTTTTTTCTCCCTACGACCATCTTATTTCATGTTCCGGAGGTGACTGCTTAGATAGAGAAATCTTTCAAATATAAACAACTTACTGTCATTTAGCGATGGGATGTTTTGTAAATAGTTGCACAATAATTATCGCTCTCATTATAAATATTGGTATTTAAAAAGAAATAAAGTTTAAGCAAATAGGGAACTTTATACTGGATATCTCATCTACAAACTTGATTGCTACCTCCACCAGATCTGTATATTCCTCATAGGTTCAAACCAAGTCAAATTTGCTTTAACTACTATGAATGATAAAAAATACACAGATTCTTGAAACCTTACAGATTATACAGAAATATACAGACACCTGAAAACCATTGAAAAAAAAAGTTTTCTATAAAGAATTTAGTTAAAATGACTATATTCTTGAATGGTGGTTCACATCTTTCATGGGATATATGAAAATCTCATTCAATATTAAATTTTCCTTTCTAAACTAAAAGAATTCCTTTGAGTAAGTTATATGCGTTTTTGCCATTAATAAGTGAAATGGCTTTAATCCTTTTTTTAAAATTTAATATAACCAAATAAAGGTAGGAACGTAATTCTATCGGTATTACTCCAAGTATTAGAATTTAATATTTCTCTGGTAAATGGTAGCACTTCAAGAGAAATCAAATTTATAGATAATTAAGTTATTTTATAAAAAGCAAGATTTTTTATTTTATTTCAGGAGGTGTTTATATGTGTTCATGTACTGGCCAGCTTTTTGCCGATTGGGCTAATACCGCATACCAGAGTACTGATCATTCTCAGCACAGCTCAGTTCAACTCAAGATTATTAGAGTTGGATTAAGCAAAATATATACCCACTACACATTTGCAGAGAATATTAAATTCAGTTCAAGAATTTAGGGGCTTGTTTTTTCTTACTTCGTAGCATTTAAAATACACACACACACACACACACACACACACACACACAAAAAAAAAAAAAAAAAAAACTGCAATCCTCTATAAATTTATCATAGTGTGTTTGATGAATCTCCTCGTTTTAGATCTTCCTCAACCAGAAAAAAAGATCTTTTTGATTTTAAATCGGTCTCTTATGATAACTCTAATACAACAGCAGAAATATAATTTGCAATCGTAGCATTAAAACTACAGCCATCGTTTAAATCTTAAATGAAATCCGTTTACATGAAACCTGTCTGTCTGTCTGTCAGCTCATTTGCATGTGGGCATAATAACTAAAAAACTAAAGGAGGCAGATTAAATTTATCATATAGTTTTACCATCATAATTGTTGATTTCTATCACATTTTGAACCAAATCTATGAAAGAGTTGACTATCTTTCAGCTTGCCTGTTTGTAAGTATGTTAAAACTATAACTGGAAAAAGCACATTTTATATAAATGAAATTTGCTACTGTTCTTGTCACAAAAATTCTAGTTTATCATAAAATTTTGTTTTCTAAGAGGAGAAAAGAACTGCTCACATGATTGTCTTCATTATATTACAGATTTTATAACACCCCATATTGTACAAGTATAACTGAAAATCAAAGCCATTAAAAAAAAATTCGAGATCTTTTGATTCTTAAATCATAGTTAACCAGCGGGAGGGGTTTCCCAAAACTTTCTCTCAAACTCGATAATAAAGGTGTTATCCGAGAGGACTCATTGAATGCCATTGGCGTGCAGATAGTTACGAAATATTAACTTCTCGCTTTAATTTCGCATTTTTATTTAATCCATCGCGTCTCCTTGGCGAATATTTTGAAGATTAATCCATGGCATGATCCAGAAATAGAATTGATTCGTGTTATAGACAACTTTGTGTTATAGATACATTTTTCCAACTGGCTGAAAAAATGATACAAAACTATACTTATAGTTACAAAATCCCATACCAAATTTGATACATTTAAGTCACTGACTTTTTCAGTTGCAACGTTTAAATTTTCTGAAAGTATAGACCGATAGACTGTCAAACCCCTGTTGCATTTAGCTCAAGTTATATGTGTCTACATTATACATGTTATATCTGTATGCAGAGTTTTATTGATTTTAGTTATTTTGTTAATTTATACACAGCGAGACAGAGTTCTGAACGGATTTTGTTCAAAATTTTATAGAAATCTACATATGTGGTGTAAAGACCGTATATCAAATTTCAACTGTCCAGTTCAAAATGTTTTTTGAGTCGCGTATCTTTGTCGCAGACAAACATACGAACATTTTTCAAAAAATGTATTTTTCGAACTTAGGGGGTTCTAAAACGTGAAGATACGTCAAAATTTCGAGTTTAAATCTTTTGACAATAACTTTTATACTTCGTATACGGAAAAATAAAAATGTTTAACCATTTTTTTTTTGTAGTTGCACTTTATTTTTTCAAAGTTTGGCCCAATCCATGTTTGCGAATTTGTCAACAAGTTTTAACAAGGTTCAATTTCGTATTTAAATTCGTGCCTATCAACCTTGGAAGGTATTTGAACAATAGTACTTTCAACAGACTTCCAATTTTTTTTTTAATCATAGCCCTTTTCACATATAAATATCCATAGCATCAATGCTATTTCAGTAAAATATGATTAGAGATATGTCTGTAGGAATGTTTTTATCATAAACCCTTTTGTATATAAATATCCACAAGTTTTGCATGTAAATATCCATAGCATTTACCTTTGAAATCAGTGATCTTCTTGTATATTACGATTCGAATCATGTCTGAAACAGTAATTTGTACAAATCCAATAAAATGCAGCAGACTTCTGTAATAATCAGCTGTAAAACGGCTCGTAAGTGACTCAGGAATTACATATCTGCCCTAGAGAACATTAAAAAAAACATTAGGTTAGGATAATTAATACATTAAGATTAGCCTTCTTTAGCGACCAGTCTATTGACTTTCCTATATGTTAGACTCTTCATATAGAAAATGTATTTAAATAAAATTGAACCATGTTATTTGATAAGATTAAAGAATATCAATTTAATGAAATCAGTGCATTTTATTGTGCAATCGAATTAAAAAACATACAGCATGAAAAAAAAAACGTAAGTGATGATCCTACTTCGAAGTTAATGTTAAAAAAAAGAGTAATTTTTTAGACTTAATTTCAATATTTACAAAAGTAAACGACTGTATGGCTTTATAGAAGAATGAAACAAATTTCTATTTCATTATATGAATTAAAAAATTATCGCATATTGGGTGTCAAATTTTAAAATCATAAAATTGAATCAAAAATTGGATAGAAAGAAAATTGGAAATAGGGTAATTGTTTTTGAATTTCAAGAAAACAATTACTTTCGGGGCATAATATACTCGAAAAATATAACTTAAAAACACCAAAATCTTGCTAACTTTTTGAGTAACATATTCCAGTTAAAGTTTGGACATTGAAAAGCTAACCGTGATTTTCGCCTTGTTTTGAAGAGCGCATATTCAATTTCAAATTACTCCAAAGATTAGAATTAAAAAACTGCGGGTTTGTATGTAAGAAATGCAAACGAATGTTCATCTTCATATGGATATAAATATATTCAAGAAAAATGTAGCCATATTTGTCGTAAATGCAATAAATCATTTTTCAAAGAGTAAGTTCAAACTTAAATAAACCCAAGATGAAGGAAAAATAGGGGAAAAATTATTTCCTATTTTTTTCTTATTAGTTATTATTAATATGAAATGCACGAAAGCTATCTTTGCTATTTATTGGGTTGTTCAGAAAGTAATTTCGTTTTTTCCCGACAGAGGATTTAATTGTATTTTTTTGCACTCAACTTCGCATTTAAGCCGTATAATTTTTATATGCTTTGAGAGCTCATATAGCAAGGCTTGTGTGTGAAAAATTCCAATTAATTCTACGCAGTAGTTTTTGGTTAGTGCCCTTTTAAATATGGAGAGCGATAAGCAGCATTTTCGACATATCTTACTGTTTTACTACAGAAAGGGTAAAAATGCTGTTCAAGCCAGAAAGAAATTGACCGATGTGTATGGAGAAGGTGTGTTGACAGTACGCCAATGCCAGAACTGGTTCGCTAAATTTTTTAGACTGTAAAACCTTCACCTCAAATGAGGAGGTCAAAAACCACTTCGATCAGTTTTTTGGCAGCAAAGACCAAAAATTTTATGAGCGTTGAATTATGCTACTGCCAGAAAGATGGCAAAAGGTGTTGGACCAGAACGGCCAATATATAATTTAATAAAGTATTTGGTTATTATACGAAAACTGTCTTTCATTTCCACAAAAAAAAAAAAAAAAAACCCGAAATTACTTTCCGAACAACCCAATATAAACTGCATGATATGAAAATCGCTCAAAAGCTCTACAAAATAGACCGTTATATTTAGCGCTACCAAATTTGGTACATGGTTTACATCCTCAATGGTAGTTATTCACGGTGAAAGGGATTTTCAAAATTTTATTTTTATTTAATTAAAATTTAACTTCTTTCCTTAATAACTCTAAGTATATTTGTCATTTTTATTATTTAAAAGAATATATTAAATGATACCAATTTAGTTACCGTGCAATTAAAAAAAATTTCCGCAATTTTTAACAGTATATTTCCGATTTGTAATGAAATTCAGACCGTATTCATTAATTCATCAAAGATTGCAATCGCATTATTTTCTTCCATTATTGATAAGTTAAAGAAAAAAGATCCTATTTATCATCTGTGCACATATTTACAGGAAGTAAAATTTTAGTACAAAAAGGCAACTTGGAATAGAGAATAGATTTGCATTTTTTTAAAGACAGTATGATGCCATGGGATTCAGTTCCATTACGAGAATTCATGTATACATTAAAGAGGAAGAGAGCAACAATTTCATACTAATTAAAAGAACCATTAGTATGAAATTTTATGAGTAAATAATTAGGAATCAATACTTAATTTTACGAGTGAAAAACAATTAAGAATTGATCTTACTTTAAAGTATTTTCTCCATCTATCCCTTCGTAGGACTGTATCGACAAGTTCGTAAAATTTTGAATCAATTGTCATTAATACAAGCATATTACCACCTCGTTTTAAAAGTCGGAAGATATATTCAAAGACTTTTTTCTGATCTTGAACTTTATCGAGGCCTAATTATTTACTCATAAAATTCAAGGCCTAATTATTTACTCAAAATTTACTCAAAAATCGAGGCCTAATTATTTACTCAACGAAATGAGACCACTTTGGAGACCTTACCTTCTTTGTTCATTAGAAAATCCCTAAAAATAAATAAAAGGATTTATATTAAGTTTTTATTTCGAATGATTCGTGCCATGCTTATAAATATAGAATTTTATAATCGAATTTTCATACACTTCCTAATTTGTTGGAAAAGTGAAAATGTATGTTCTCGGTAATAATGTTCAATTTTAAAACAATATTTGATTAAATTCTGCTTCTATGCAGTGGCGCCATCTGTTAGTGAATTTAAGAAAAACATTTCAAAATTACCTAATATTATTTATTTATTAAAAGAAAAAAATTCAGTTACAACATATATAATAAAGAATAAAGGTTATAGGCAATGAATAAAAAGAACATTAAAAATTATATTAAGTAATATGTGTGGATAGTCAATCTGAAAGCATTAAAAAAGTATACTTGTAATTAAGAATTTGATGTCTGAAAGCTAATTGTACAAGAGATTTAAAAAGATAAAAACTATTCAATATCAAAAACACTAGAAACACATTATAAAGTTAAAACTGAATGTAATATAATTAAAACACATTAAAAATTTAAAAAGTGAATACAATAAATTATAATAACATTAAAAACCATATTGGAAATACAGTAGTTATAGGCATTTGAATTTTTAAAATGAAGCGCCATGTTATAAACATCAAGTTCATCAGAGAACTTGTTAAATATATAATATAATTTATTCAATGGGAATTTGTGTTTAAAATTTAATTGCATGGATAATCTCATATAATAATCTGTTGACTTTAAATGTTCTGGCCTGTACAATAAAACGTACAGAGCTTGATATGTCACCGCAATCAATTATATTACTGGTGATTTCATTGAATAAAAAAGCAGAATACAAGAAAGATTGCATTGGTTGCTCAAATTAGGAATATCGAACTCATAAGATAAACCGAAAATATACGAATAAAAGACGGTGGCGTAGCTACTGGAGAATAAGTGGACTATCTATAGATGTTCTGGGCACCGATTTTACGAGATACCATCGGAACAAAGCTTCAGTGAGATCATAGAGCTGCGGTGGCCTGGTCGTAAGGTCTCGGCTCGTGAGCCGTAGGGTTTCATGTTCGAGACCCAATTCCATCGAAGAACCGTCGCGTAAGGGGGCTTGTTGCACGTTAAATCCGTTAGGCCAAATTACCTCCCGCTGGTGTGGTGTGGAGAGGGGGGGGGGGGTGCCAGCTCGGGTGTCGTCCTCATCATCTGACCTCGGTTCAAAATTACGAAGTCCGTCCCAAAATAACCCTAGTATTGCTTTAAAAGGGGACGTTAATATAACAAACTAAAACTGTGAGATCATATCTTTATTTTTATTTATTATTATTATTTTTTTATGAAACTAGCTGCTTTTGTCAAGCAGCTTGTTAGCCCAAATTATTAACTTTTGAGGTTATTAAATATTAATGTGGGATGAATATTTGTTAAATCTTACCTTGTTATTTGATAACCGATAAATATGAATTTAATTGAATATGTCAAAACAAATTATAACGCGTGCAGTTTTTAAAAAATACATGTATACTACGGAATAACCGTGGAAATGAGAATCCTATTCCGGAATTTATGTCTAACTAGTCGCCTTTGATGACTAGCTGGTTCGCCGGAGATAATGATTGCATTTAATTTCAAATTTAGTTTCAATTAAAGGGTTTAAATAAAACTTCAAATCCGTGATTCCATCAAACTGTCAGGCATTAAAGCTGCGCTATTTTAATAGTCTTGCGTACGTTATGTTCATTACACATACCGACTTTTCGGTACTTTGGGATTATCCTGTCGACCTGTCAACGCGAAAATGCGCCAATTCTTGCGAAATGCGCCAAAAGATTGGCGATTTTTGAATAAGCACAGAAACTACCTTTCGGCGATAATATCGGGTTTGGCGAAAATGGTCGGCGGGATAATCCCAAAGTACCGACTTTCCTAATAGAGACCAAACTCATGACATCATAGCGCTTTTATGTTCCGTTCGTTTCTAAATTTATTTAGAGTTTTCATAATTTCACTGCTTTTTACTCGTCCCCCCGCCCCCCCCCCCGTTAAATTGAACAGTGCCGATTTGTGGTTTAAGTTGTCCAAACTCGAATTCCGATTATGAGTGGTAGTCAAATTTTTATATGCTCTTCGTTAATTTGAGTTGTTTCAAGTTTGAACAACAGACATTTATAATCGGTATTTTTCTCTTTCTGATGATTCATAATTCTCCACAGTCATTGATAATTCTCTGTACTGTAATATTTTCAATACTTTATTTCCTTTTAGTCAATAAATTTTTATTCAGGATTTTTGCCTTTTATAAGAACTTTGAGGAAAACAAAACTGATTTTTATGATTCCGTAATATTTTTAACTAACATCTTGCACTGCAATTTCACCTGTGCAGTGCAGTTCAGTGTAGAAGAAAATAAATAAATGTATAAAACTTTTTTTCTTACATTTTTATGAAAGTATATAAAAAAAGAAAGTTTTGCAATCGTAAAATATTTCTAAGCGTTGACGTAAAAAAAAAG
This sequence comes from Argiope aurantia, assembly GCA_026543865.1. Classification (NCBI taxonomy): domain Eukaryota; kingdom Metazoa; phylum Arthropoda; class Arachnida; order Araneae; family Araneidae; genus Argiope; species Argiope aurantia. The sequence goes on from JAPMOR010071862.1 coordinate 391,731, forward strand.
CGCTGAAATTTCGCTTAATTTCATGCAAAATAAAAATCAATCATTCAAAAGTGCATTTTTTCTTATACCAAACAGTGTTTATATTTCCTCTTCAAAATACTTATTTCCCTTCACAAACTTCGCAGTAGGAAAGAATGCCTTTTGTTACTACGCACGCGCAGTAACAGCAAATTACTATTGAGCTAAACGCAGCACTTCGAGAAAATTTTTCCTTTACGAAAAGAGAAGCTTACCAGTTTCCCCCTTTGTTTCTCCTGGATAATAAAAGCTCTAAAGTGCATTAAGCTTGATATCAAGTTCATAAAAATAAATTGGATGAACTGGACGGCTCATAATTAGAATTTGATGATGATTCCATATTAAAATATTCTTTTACATAAACCTCTAACAAGTAGGAAAAGGGGTAGACCCAAAATGAGACGGATGGAGTCAGTACAGACAAACTTTCTATCTATCCAGGAAAGAAACTAGCACACAAATGTCAAAAATAGAACGCATTGGAACAGAATTCAGAGGAAGGCACTGGACCACCTTGAGCTGTCTAGACAAATATGATGATGAAAGTGCATTAGATCTTTGATGAATTCAAATATCATGCAAGTCATGTTTCCATTAAAGCATATTTAGGTTTATATGCATTCACTGAAAAAAAAAAAAACACCGTCTCTACAGTCTTGTAATGATTATATATGAATCGCCCATCTGCCTCTAGGAATACTAAAATTATTAGATAGTGAATTCTAGCCAGTTTTGTAAACACTTACCAGTCTGTGATATCAGACTCCTTAATTTCCAATAATTTAGGTTCGTTATATCTCTTGAAAAATCGGATAATTTCGGGATCATTGTCAATACTATATATTTGGTCAACATTAACGTAGCGGTTGATATATGTTTGATGCCACAACCAATTTTTACTATTAATCCTTTTGGACCTTCATGATTCCATTTATATACATTGAACTGTATTGAGTTGGCAAACCTAAATGTTTCTTCAACGAAATGAATGTATAACGTTTCAGACAGCATACTTCATATAGCATAGGACATTAAAAGCACTGGAAAAAATGAATATGCATGTTTATTTCCTTATACAATATTTATTTAATACGTTATGGTAATACTTTTATTCACATAAGAGTGCTTATTAGGTTGACGTTTCGTATTCAAGTTAAATATTTGTTTTTATGGCTCCATGACGAATCACACACACAAAGTCACTAACTTGACGATTGACAGTGTAATCCCCGATTCAACCATCAGGGTGAAACCTTGACATCTTGTGCATAACAGAGCTTGGCGATTTTGGCGTAATAATCTGAAAATCGTCATAAAGATTGGAGATTATAGCCATCTTGGCGAAATTTTGGCATCTAATGTATAATGAAGCTTCGTGATCATGTCGTAATTTGATAATTATTGTCAAGTAATCCCATTATCTTGGCGATCATTGTAAAATTGCCAAGTAACCCCGAGGACCGCAAAACTAAATAATTGAAAACTACAATTTACTTGTTGAAAACAAAATCTTTCGAAACATTCTGCATGATATACTGTTGGATTTAAAGTTTTGACAAAATTTGATACAGAACATCATCTCAAGAAGTAAGTATTCATTAGGAAAATTTTAAAATAATTCAAAAATTCAAAACTATTTAAAAATAAATTTCTAAAATTTATTACAAATTAATAAAATAAAAGAATTCAATATTAAAAAGATACAATAATTAATTTTAACGCTTTTCTATAATAATATTGGAAAGTATGGCATTTAGCTTGCCAAAGGTCACTAGGCTAAGAGAACCTGTGAGCAACTCGGTTAAAAAATGTAACAAAAACAAGTAAATTTTTGTACAATTACAAATTCTTTAAATTATAAAATATTAGGATAACATCGACATTTTATCAAACATAAATGATCGAGTTCTTATTTGTTTCATCCCATTCACTTTTTATTACAATATTGTCACGTAGAACTATAGTATAGAACTCAATGACACACACAAGAGGTAGAGCTAAACCAATTTATTAACAGAACTCAGAACACAGTAACTGACAAATCTTCTGCTTTTATACAAGCAGAGAAAGTTCCAGAATACTCTTCTGGAGACAGTAAGAAAAGTCCAGAACACTTGTCTGGTAAACTAAAGAAATGTCCAGTATCTTCTGGAACATGAAATAAAGGAAAACATAAAATCAAGTATCTACATATATTATTAATTGCATTGTATCTAGCGGGATTCGAACCCAGATCTCTTGATCATGAGACCAATGCCATGACCATTCGGCCATGAAGATTCGACTGTCTTTCTTCAATGCGCCAATATAAATGCTGATCTACTTAATCTGAAACACTGATCTACTTACGCATCTATTTAACTACTTGCGGTGGAAAGATCTGCTACGCACGTCGAGATGTTTCGCCAAAGTTTGGTTTGGTTTTTTTGACACAAGAGCCATAGATTTGTCCATGCTGCGCCAGACTAGGTAAAATTCATTCAAGTTAAAATTTCGAAATTCCTTGGCATACGGAATCGCCAATGACTTGCTACACACGTCAGCAGGCAATTGCTACAGAAGTAAAAATGTTCGTAACCTGTCGACTGAGATTGTTTGCCAAAACCCAATTTACAGGAGCATAGTCTTAGGTAAAAAATTAAATCATTAGAAGATATAAATCTTTTTCCGATTTCTGTAAGATATTTTATGTGGCCTCGTTTCGAATTACAATGGACTATTTGGGCAAGCGCAACTGCGAATTTTTGTCACCTCGATTGGTTAAATAATATTCGATACAAACATGAATGCTATGTAATCACAAGGCATAATGAACAAATAAAAAATATATGTTGTTATGAAGTTACTAAAATAATAATACAAAACTAATAATTATTATCAAGTATGAATTATTAAATTAAAAATGTTTTAAAATTTCAAACTAAATTGATCAGTTCGTTAAAATAAAGGTCTCATTATATGCTCTTTCTAGGATCGTAATGTGTTAAAATTCGTTAAGGTTCAAGATTCGAATTTAATTTCGAACACCTTCAGAAGTTTTGAGCTTGAAAACATGGAACATTTTTATTTGAACAACATGGGGATTATATTACTGAATGCGTAATAAGAACCTGTAGAATATTGTACGTCTAAGTATATGCACTCATAAGTAATATAGACAGTCAGCATCAGAGCTCTATCCAAGCTCATTTTCCTTGAAGGATTCTATCAAACAACGATTATGGACATAATCAAATTTATTCCAAAGCAAACAGAAAAATGTACTGTATGCATTTAAAACTCCCTTTTTTGTAGTAGCTGATTATTTATTTTATACTTTACGGCTTTATTATAACAATTTATAATTTATATTTAACATTTTATTACAGCTGAATTTATTATAGAGATCATGCATTGCATATCAGTTTACTCAAAATACGAAAGTCTCATACGCTCTTGCTATTATTTTGGGAAAAGAATCAAACTATTGAAAATCTATATAGAATTGAAATTCTTTCTTTTTTTTTCTTAAAAGATTAATAAAATGATTTTAAATACCATCCGATATAAATGCGATATCTGAAATATTAGAAAACTTACCAATCAGATTAAAATTAGAAGACTTGGTCTTTATAAAAATTATTTCAAATAAAAACGTATTCGAGCAAGTTACCATAACGAAACTTGAACATCCTGTTATTCTTATAAAATAAGTTGAGTTGTAATGTTTGAGGCATATATTTGGTTTCGAATGCAAGCACAAGCAGCATGAGAGCATTAGTAGTTTTACGGCAAAAGTCCTAGCATTTCTGCATACAATTACTGCTTTCGCTAAAAAGAAATAAAAATATTACATCTCATTAATGAATAATTTATCCGTTTTGAAAACACTATAGCCATCAAATTTCTATCCCAAACATATCATCAATTCTTTGTCGCAAGAAATTATGAAAGTCATCAACAAAATCATATCCGTTGAATTCACTGGATCCCAGGACATTCTAAAATCACTGAAAATGAATAAATTCATTATATAGCTTGTTCAGCCTGTATTTATGTATATTTAAATAGATATCATATGACGACATCGTTCAATATTTAAAAAAAAATGTACAAATTTTAACAGAAACAACATGGATGGATTTCAAATATTCTAAACGTTTTGTACATCTAAGTAGTATCTAATATGCACCATGCTCCCCCGCTTCTGAATCAAAACTAATTTGTTTAAATATGAACTAAATCTGTTTCCTATTGCTATATTTGAAAACAAGGTTGAGACTTCAGAAAAAATATTTTTCAGTGAATAAATTATGAAAAATAAAAGAGACTATTTAAGATGGGAATTCCAATGCACCCTAATTTTATTTATCTGTAATTTTAACCTTTCTGAAAAAGCAAAAACAAAAATAGACATCATTATGAACTTATTTTTTCCACACACATAGGGTTATATAGTATTTGTACTACATTGTTCTTTTCTTAAAATAGTGATATGAAATGCCAATATAAAATTCTTTTCCAAATGTACTATTTTTCAAAAATAAACGAACCCTAATAAGCTATTTGAGATATAATAAATTCAGTTAGTACACTTATCAAATACCAATCATTCAATAAAACATGCAGCTTACAAGCGCTACTTCATATTCCTTTTCTTTCAGTTAAAGTCGCACTGGTGCCATTTGTAGATCAAATCTTTCTGAAAAATTAAGTTCAAATAGTTAGGTTTCTCTTAAAAAGAATATTATAACCAAAGGAATTTCTCCACGCCTGCATATATCTATACTTATAATAAAGCTCAATGTGTGTGTGTGTGTGTGTGTGTGTGTGTGTGTTGACGCTCTACAGGCCAGACCTTTCAACCTACAGCTACCAAATTTGGCAATTTCTTTGGTTTGTTTACTTTGGGTAGTTATTGCGGTTTGGTTTTAGTGATGTTGACTTGTGACCGGGTGTGTGGTGTGTTTCATTCCTTGAGCTTTGGAGTTCTTTGTGTGAGTTTTTTAAGTTTTTGACTTCTTCCTTTTTCTGAAGCCTTCGGGGCACGGAATGGATTTTGGTTATTTCCGCCATTCCACAGAAAAGGCTTCTTTTGTAGCTACAGGGGGTGGTGCCTCTTGATAAAGTCGCTCCCTGTGGTTATATTTCATATTTGTTGTGGTTATTTCTTTTGGTTTGCTTCTAAGCTGCTTTGCGCTTGTTCGATTCAAAAGTATTAAGGTTTTTTGAGTTTGTTTGGTTTCTGGTTTTATTATTATTTCTATTTCTTTGTTAGGTTATTTGGATGATAAAAGAGTTATTGTTGTGGAAATATTTTGCGGATTGATGCATACTAGTACAATTAAATAGAGTATTGCTGTTTTTGAATATTTTAAGTACATTTTTAAATTAAACTAATTTTAAACAAACAACACCAACAAGAAGAACTGATTGGACATCTACAAAAAGAAGCCGAATTGTCATATTGTGAGAAAAGGGCCTCTCTTATGCTGAAATTGCAAGACAAGTTGGTGGTTCAGTGACTTGTTCTGGTGGACGAAAGTTCTGTTTACGTTATGAAAAAACGAAATCAGTGAAAAATAAGGTCAAATCAGGCAGAAAAAAAATGCACAACTGCTACTGCTGATAGAAAAATTAAACGGCTATGCCTTCAAGATAAAAAAATTTCATCAGATGCCATTAGATGTTAAATGAATGCAGCTGGTATTGCAGTAAGTTCAAGAACAAAAAGAAGACGGTTATCAGGATTTGGACTACAAGCTAGAATTCCAAGGAAAAAAACCATATTTAAATCAAAAGCAACTCGAAAAACGAGTTAAGTGTGGAAATGAACACATTAAATGGTCAGAAAATCAATGGAAGCAAGCAATTTGGAGCAATGAGACTAAAATATCGCTCTTTGGTAGTGATGGTAGAAAATACGTGAGACGTCGAGTAGGTGAAGTGCTTCATCCTGATTGCATTGAAGCAACTATAAAAACAACAACAAATGCCATGATTTGGGTCTGTATGTCTGCAGATGGTGTGAGCCGAATTCAAGTGATTGATGGCTTCCTGAATAGCAAAAAATACATCGAAATTGTTCTGGAACCAAAATTGATACCTTCCATCAGGGATTTCTTCCCCACCATTTATTTTTCAGCAGGATTCAGCTCCATGCCACACAGCAAAAGTATGCAAAGCATGGTTTCAAAATAAAGGCACAGATATATACCATGACCAGGAAACAGTCCTGATCTCAATCCAATAGAAAATTTGTGGCGACGTTTGAAACTTCTTGTAGGAAAAAAAACGTCCATCCAATAAAAAACAACTTATTGAATCTATAATTGATTCTTGGCATCATATAATTACGAAAGATGAACTCCAAACACTCGTTCACTCAGCTCTGTCAGACAGAATATAGTTTAAAATGATAAATGCAAAACGTAAAGTATTTGATAAATGAAATTTAAAACATAGTAGTAGTGCAAAAGTAGATTCTTATTTGAAATTATGTACTGTATGTAAATATGTTCTAAAAAGTGTGTTTCTAATAAATGTTGTTATAAGTTATTCTTTCGTCCTCCATAATGTAAATATATCACTCTATCGTTCATTAAAATTCCAAGCAGTGATAAGTCATATCATTGACTCTCTGACCCACCCGAAGGCACACGGAAAAACTTGAATGAACGAACCGCTGCGGCAGAAACTCTGGTGGGAACTGTGTTTGAGTCCTAAAGGAAATCGCCGGCCACGGTACAACCCTTCCCTAAGGAAATGCGTCTCGTCATCGATGGGAGGAGCCTGACCCCCACCTTTCCGTGAGCCTTCCAGAAATCCAATTACCATGCCGGAAGCATCTAATCCTCATTTCGAGGTGCCTCCCTCAGAGGGAACCAAGCAGTGGTAAGGAAATTTTTGCCTATTACCTAATCTAGTTTACATTATAAACAAAACAGGTTGATAGGCTCATCTTTGTTAGCAAGAAAACTCTTAGCAATTAATTGGCGTCTCAGAATGTTCTTTTTTTTTTTTTGGAGCTGAATAAAAAGTAGATTCAAGTATCATATGTAAACGATCATTTCAAGAATTTTTTCATTTGACGCTGGTAACTTCCCAGTACATTGATCCGAATTCTATGTTTACTAAATCCCCTTTATCCTGAAAGTTCCAAAACAAAATTCTTGACCGTGAATCGAAAGCACCACAGTATTAAAAATAAACGAAGATGAAAGCGGATTCTAGTTTTCGACAAATCCGTTTACACCTTTTAAGCATCATCGAGCTCAAAGTGCAAAGGATTTCGGAACTGTATCTATTCGCGGAAAACTTGTCATCCGTCAGAAAACGGCCTCTTAGTAACGGTTGGAGAATAAGCTGAAACTCATCGTCATTCGATGCGTTTCAGGCAGTGATCCACCTGGTAGTTTTTATTGGTAAACATTTGCTTGGTTGCGGAATATTAAGAGACGGAACAAATAGTTATAAAGTTATCCCTAACAGAAAATAGCTGTTTTTACTTTTTACTTAATATAGAGAAATCATCAAAAAATTCGAATTTGAAATTCTGACGAATCTCCACATCTCTGAGCTCGAAAGACACTTTTTGAAAAATGTGTGTCTATTTGGGACAAAGAAAACTAAAAACTGCTTTGAGCTAGATGGATGAAATTTGGTATATGATCTATGTAATACATTGTTGATTTCTATCAAATTTTCAGAAAAATCCATACATAAGAAGTCTGACTATCCGGCTGCTCGAATATGAATTAGTACGATAACTACAAAAATGAAGAGGATAAAACCAACTCGTGGCGGATTGAACCAGATCCAGGAAGGGATTGACGGACTGTCCGTTTGTACCCTCAAAAATATGTAAACACGATAACTCAAAAATGCAATGATTTAAATGTATCAAATTTGGTATGGGGTTTTGTGACCACAAAATACTATTAACTGCATATCAAGGATTAATCGCCAAAACATCGCCAAGGTTGTCACGACAGATTCAATAAAAATGCTAAATCCACGCTAAAGACTGATATTTCGTGATTATTATGTACCATTACCATGCAAATTGTTCACTAAGATAACATCTTTATTAGAGAGTATGAGAGAAAGCTTGGAGGCCGGGAATGTGCACCTGGGGGTTATTTTTTCGAATTTTTAACTAGAATTTTATTTATTTAAAAATTAAGCGAAATTTTGACGTGTTTCTGCTATAACTTCCGAAAATATTACCGCACAAAAAAGATTTTTACATCAAGTTAAAGATCAAAAATTTATCTTTTAAATGATAACAATGTTTCAACCTTAAAATTAAATTTCTATTTTTAACGAATTTTTAAATAAATATTTTAACTATGTTTTTCAATCATTTTTTTCGTAAAAAATAAAAATTGAAATTAAGCACGTTTCGCATTCATGGGAAAAAATTAGCTTTTTTCAAAGTGTTGCCATCACATTGATTAAAGCTACAATTAAAAATAAATTAAATCTTTTTGGAAATGAAATCTGCAAAAATATAATTTTCGGCACTTGTTTGTAGGAAATGAAACAAATATGAAATATTATTTTTTCTAAAAAATAAATTCAAGAAAAATTATTTTATGATCTATGAAGACATAGACAAACTTATGGCATTTATTGATGGAATAACTCATATATTTTCCTTTTCAGGTTTGAATATTTTTACTTTTGTAAATATCGTCTGCACGTGTGGTTAATTTCAGATAATTTCATTTTCCAGTCTAGATATCTGTACTTTTCAAAATATCGTCTGCTTATTAATTGCATTTTTCTCTCTTTTGTTTTTGGCAGTTATTGAAATGTTATGTTTACTTTTGATGTGTTTGTTCCATGTAGTACTTTTGTATGTGATGTTTTATTCGAGCGGATATTAAGGAGAATGCATACACCACAAGAGAAAGCACAGATTTTATGGTGGTCATAGAGTTAATTTCCAATCAACTAAATCACTGACTTTTAAGAGTTAATTTCCAATCACTTAAACTGAATGATTTAGGAAAATTTGAATATCACTATTCAATAAAAAAAGGACAATTTTAGATTTTCCATCGATCGCTTCAAAGAAAATACGCCAATCAGCGCGCAGGTTTCTCAAGATTAATTGGTCTAAGATTATGAAAATGTTGAGTTTTTCTAAATTTTTAACATTTAAAACTTCATAAATAAGTCTTAGTTGATCGTGGAAAATAGAAACACGCGTTCATTTATTTAAAATTTGGTGTGCCCAGAATATTTCTCAGAATATGATACCTTACTGCATTAAATTTAGACTTCAAAATTTTTGAAATATATTTATATGCAGGAACAAAATATTATTATTGATTTCCTTCCAATCCTTTTGAAAGCAAAACTAAAAACTGAATTCTTTGCTGAATCTGAGAAATTTTTGTTGAATTATTGTTTGAGATATTACATAAATTATGAAAAATATTTCGTAGTTAACATAAGACTTAAATACCGAACGATTCTGTTTGCAATACTCACATTCAATAATAATAATCTATACTTATAATAAAGCTCAATGTGTGTGTGTGTGTGTGTGTGTGTGTTGGCGCTCTACAGACCAGACCATTCAACCTACAGCTACCAAATTTGGCACGTGTATACCTTGAAGGCCGGGAATGTGCACCTGGGGGTTATTTTTTCGAATTTTTAACTAGAATTTGATTTATTTAAAAATTAAGCGAAATTTTGACGTGTTTCTGCTATAACTGCCGAAAATATTACTGCACAAAAATGATTTTTACATGAAGTTAAAGACCAAAAATTTATCTTTTAAATGATACTAATGTTTTAATCTTAAAATTAAATTTCTATTTTTAATGAATTTTTAAATAAATATTTTAACTATGTTTTTCAATAATTTTTTTCGTCAAAAATAAAAATGAGGATTAAGCACGTTTCGCATTCAGGGGAAAAAAATAGCTTTTTTCAAAGTGTTGCCATCACATTGATTAAAGCTCTAACTGAAAATAAATTAAATCTTTTTGGAAATGAAATCTGCAAAAATATAATTTTCGGTAAGTGTCTGTTGGAAATGAAACAAATATGAAATATTATTTTTTCTAAAAAACAAATTCAAGAAAAATTATTTTATGATCTTTTACACTCTCTATACAGGGTGTTTATTCAGTCCCGGACCCATTTTGATATTTAATGACTCATAAAATAATGAAGATATAAACAAACTTATGGCATTTATTGATGGAATAACTCATATATTTTCCTTTGCAGGTTTGAATATTTTTACTTTTGTAAATATCGTCTGCGCGTGTTTTTAATTTCAGATAATTTCATTTTCCAGTCTAAATATCTGTACTTTTCTAAATATCGTCTGCTTATTAATTGCATTTTTCTCTCTTTTGTTTTTGGCAACTATTGAAATGTTATTTTTATTTTTGATGTGTCTGTTCTATGTAGTACTTTTGTATGTGATGTTTTATTCGATCGGATATTAAAGAGAATGCATACACCACAAGAGAAAGCACAGATTTTATGGTGATCATAGAGTTATTTCCAATCAACTAAATCACTGACTTTTAAGAGTTAATTTCAAATCACTTAAACTGACTGATTTATGAAGATTTGAATATCACTATTCAATAAAAAACGTATACTTTTAGATTTTTCATCGATCGTTTCAAAGAAAATACGCCAATAAGCGCGCAGGTTTCTCAAGATTAATTGGCCTAAGATTATGAAAATGGTGAGTTTTTCTAAATTTTTAACATTTAAAACTTCATAAATGAGTCTTAGTTGATCGTGGAAAATAGAAACATTCATTCATTTATTTAAAATTTGGTGTGTCCAGAATATTTATCAGAATATGATACCTTACTGCATTAAATTTAGACTTCATAAGTTTTGAAATATATTTATAAGCAGGAACAAAATATTATTATTGATTTCATTTCAATCCTTTTGAAAGCAAAACTATAAACTGAATTTTATGCTGAATCTCAGAAATTTTTGTTGAATTATTGTTTGAGATATTACATAAACTATGAAAAATATTTTGTAGTTAACATAAGACTTAAATACCGAGCGATTCTGTTTGCAATACTCATATTCAATAATAATAATAATTAATAAATAACAATAAAGATGATTAATAAAATAAAATGCTTGGTTTTATTAAAAAATATCTTAGTATTAATTGCAATTTCGTCATTTACATTTTTAATTAAAGTTGAAGTTTTACCCGAAATGGCAACAAATTAGCAAAATATTTATAGTAAATTGAACGAAACGATCTAAACAATATAAGTTTGGTATGACTATCAAAATTTGAAGATTAAAAATGTTTTGTTTGAGAATCCTTTAAGAGACCAGTTACTTAAAATAT
>JAPMOR010071862.1:413141-447507 GCA_026543865.1 Argiope aurantia
CCTCTTATGTCAGATAGAGGCCTGTATTAATTCAAGACCTCTAGTACCACTTTCCAATGATCCAGCTGATCTCAGGGCTCTCACCCCTGGACATTTTCTAATCGGGGAACCTCTTCTTGAGCTTCCTGAAGGAACTGATCTCACTAATCAAAATCTTAGTCTTTCTTGCAAATGGAAAAGTCTTTTACAGTTAAAACATCAATTTTGGAGTAGATGGACTAGAGACGTCCTTCACCATTTGCAAGCCCGACGGAAGTGGCATCAACATCGTCCTCCTTTGAGTGTCGGAGATCTCGTCCTTATTCAAGCTGACAACATGCCTCCATTATCCTGGCCACTGGCGCGTATCCTGGAGATCATCCCCGGAACTGATGGTATCCCTAGAGTTGCCCTGCTTCGTACTTCATCAGGACCTACCAAAAGAGCCATTAACAGACTCATTGCACTACCGGCGCCGACATACCGCGCCCCGGAGGATGGTGATTCACCTGAACGCCAACAGATGGCGCAATGAAAAAACCAGAGCATTGAACTTTTGTTGCTGTTTAGGGATTGGTTTTCTTAGGGACTGCTTGGATGAAACGGGTACTTTCTGTAGACGCGCTCGAAAATGTGTAGTTTGAAAGCTGTATACAAAAAATCTATTCGCTGTATTTAAATCTATAATTCATTCTTACTCTGGATGCCCATGAATCGCAATAAATATCGAAACTTGGATGAGGTGAGTCATTCCTTTATTTGTCATAATATTCCTTTATTTGAGTCTGACTAGAATTTATACATTCTTTTGATTCTAAGTCGTTTAAATCCTTAATTAAATCAACAACAAGTGTATATAAATTGTTTATGAAACATAATTTTAACTTGAATAAGCAAAAGGCAAGTGTATACAGATTCATTTGGGAAAATATTGTAACATGTGAAAAGTAGTTAATAAACGGGAAAATTCCCGATTGTTCTTCTCTTTGATTGATTAGATTCCATTTAGCTTTCTCTGAGTTCAGCTTTCAGGATTTACCTGCACAATTATTATATCGGTAAGAAAATTTAAATGATTAATTTTACTTACTTTATTTTTCTTCATTAACTGATCTTTCTGAAAGATTGATTGATTTTCTTTTCTGGCACAAGGGTTAATATTGGCGAAGCTGTGCCAAACTCATGTTAACTTAAAATACAAAAAAATTACTCATTAAAAACAGTAAGGAGAATGTAAAGTTAAAAGAACAGAGTGAAAATAGAAATTTAATATCACGTATGAAATTGATGCCAAGTAAAAATGAAAATACATTAACATAGCAAGGTTCACCAATTATATCTTTCAAAAATGGATAATCCTTTTCAAAATATTTTACTCTTAGAAAACGGTATTTAGGGCATTCGCGTATGATATGCCGAACAGAAATTGCTACCACATTTTTAATAAATTGGAGCTGTTTCCGAATGAAATAAATGCCTGAGTGTAAAATAAGTATGACCTATGCGAAGTCTTGTTGACACTCAGTCAGCCTTAAAACCAGAAATAGATGGCTGGATGGAATGCAATTTATTATCAAGTAGCAAGTTCCAGATATATTGCCATATATGGAGCGAAAGTTACCTTAAAATTTAATCTAAGTCTTGAAATGGAACAAATGTTTCTTCACAGATCATTAGGATTTGGATTTTCGTACCGAAATATATTTTTAAAAATCAAAACTTTTCTTGTTTTTATAAGTAACTAGCTGGTACCCGGCGAGTTGCTGCAGTAGAAGAAATAGTTTTGGAAAAATCGCTTGCAATTTGAAATACTATCTTGTTTGATTAGGAATGATAAGAAGATTGATATTTATTTTCTTGTCGACAATGAATACATACACTGAAATTGAATTATATATAAAGGATAAATATAAATAATATTTATTCTAATTTTTTGGCTTTATTATTCAAGTTTACTTCAGGGTAGACAATATTAATTTGTTTTTCCGTCCTCAGCAAAAACAAATAAATACCTTGGTTGTCCGACTCACGAACATCCAACATACAACTGGCCACCTGAAAAAACATAGATTTTCTAGGTTCAAAGAAATAAGTTGGTAAAGTTTTATTGCCATCGGATGAACAGCGCGGCAGTGCATAAAATACGAACAAACAAAAATTCATTTTTATAAATTAGGTATAATAATTGTACTACGCCTTGTGTAAGCAATAAGTTGGCTAATTTTTTTAGCAATCGGATGAATGGTAAGACAGCGCATAAAATACGAATAAACAAAAATTCATTTCTGTATATTAGATTTCCTTACATGCATCAGATAGGAGAATTCCTGTAGAAGTTTTTAATTGATTTTAGACTTTCTAATGATCCTTTGTGATCCTTAATGTCCTGGCTAAATAGTGAATTTCATTTGCTTTCTTTACTGGAGGCATTCATACCTTTTCTACCATCTTATATACGAAGTACACAAAGTAAAAATCTTGTAACAATCAAAAAATTCGAATTTGAGGTCTTGACGAATCTATATGTTTCAGACTTCCCCGAAATAAAAAAATCTATTTTTGGTATTATCTGTCTGTTTGTCTGTGAACAAGATAATTCAAAAACACTTTGAGCCTGACAGAAAGAATTTCGTAACTGGTCTTTCAACAAAAATTTATAGATCTACACTATCTATCAATAAGTAGTTAGATACCTGTGATAAGAGAGATAAACACAATTTATTCATACTCAATAGTTGGTAGAGCCTCCATCCGAGGCAATTGCAGCCTTAGTCCTTCGGGGCATGCTTTCCACAAGTGTTTGGATGATGGACAGTGATATTTTATTCCGCTCGGCTTGGAAAAGGCATGCAAGTGCTTTCACCGATTTTGAACGATTGCTGCACCACTTAATTCGGTGATCCAACTCGTCCTAGAGGATATCTGTAGGATTCAAGTCTGGGCTCTGGGCAGACTAGTCCAATCGGCTCACCCTATTGCCTTCATACCAGTCCATAGTGGACGATCTGACCGCATGGCAAGTGGTGTTGTCATCTTGGAAAGAACAATGATCCAACCCGTAAAATTGTCACAGCGCAGGAAGCACTTGTTGCCTAGAATAGTGGAGTAGGAATTAGCTTTGAGCACTTTCCGACATTCATCACTCACCTTTCACTTCTTAATCACAAAAGCCACTGTCGATTTTGGAATGTTTAACTCACTAGATATGTCCCTTAAGAATCGGCCATTTCTATCCGACAATTATGCCTTTCTCGAAGTCATGAATTTCAGGGCATCTTGCATGCAACTAATGCCATTTCCGTTTCCTACGTGATATTTAAATACAGAAGGCTAGACGTGGATCAGGACCGCAGATATCCTGATTTCCATGGGTGTGCAAATACTGTTGTTTATAATGGCACTTGCCATGGACAAGCTCGTTGACGAAGTGAACGATTTTAAGCCAAGGGTGCGTCTCTTGTTTTAGTAGCGCTAACTAGGGCCAAGAGTACGTCTTAGCTACTCAGGCATCACATTCGCTTGCATAACCCATTTTTACAGGGGGGCACATTCACACATCGCAAAGATGAAGAATAACCATTCCCGAACCGGGACTCGAAGCCAGGATGCCCAGATCACGGGGAAGACGCGCTACTCCTATGCCAGGACGCCGGCGTGCAAATACTTATTTGTAGATAGTGTATATCAAATTTTGATAGAAAACCTTCCAGAGAAAATCTGTCTGTTCAAGTGTAAGATAATACGACTATAAAACGAAAAGAGGTCGATGGATAACATTAGGTACATAGGATTAATCTCTAAAGGGCAGATTAGAATCAAAATTTTAACCAAATCTGCTAAATCATTGATTATATGTAGATAGGTACTTTCATTTACATGTAAACATGTAAGCATTACTATTTACATGTAAATGTGATAACTCATAAAAGTAATAACTCAAATAGATATATAGTATCTATTTTTTTTTTGGAGAAAATATTTAGACTGGAATCACATACTTATTGCATAATGAATATTTTTCAATCTTACCTACATATAAACAGATAATTTAAATAAAAAAAATCATGAATGTACTTAGTTTAACATGCTATTTGAAACAATCGGCTATGTTACAGTATTCATTTTACAGTCTATCTATCATTACTTATGTTTTTGAACCTGCATTCAGTTTTATCATGGTGAAGTTTTATCAGCGTTACATGACATCGTCAGCATGACAGCGGATAGAAAAAGGCTCTTATAGTTAGCTATAAAATATATATATTTTTTAGCGTAAAATCGAGTTTCTTCAGGAAAGACACCTGTATAGATAAACTTAAGAAGCAAAAATATTAACTATAAATACGTAAGTAAAAAATAAAGCAAAAAGCTTGACTCGAAATGAGGACCCGCAACAAATGCGACAACCATTCCTCTAACCAATATACTGCACTTCAGCCATTTTGAAGCGGAAGTTTAATAAACTTATTCTAATAATTAGTTATAATAAAAAATTGCGTGTAAAATCGCATGTTTTCAGAAAAGACACCTATATAGATAAACATAAAAAGCAAAACCTTATCTATTGGGATTTTTCTGGCGCAAAAACCATGGTTTTGACTATGTTGCGCCAAACTAGGGCTAAAATCATATCAATGTACAATAATCAAAAGCGGGTTAGTGGACAAAAATACCCAAACATAAACAAGTTTAAATGAGTGCATAAAATTTAATAAACTTTAAAAATGCAAAATGAGTATGTGGTGTCTTACCAAGTAAGAAAGGTAATGGAGTGTTCTTGTTTTGAAAAGAATGCAAAGGCTGAACATTAAAACCTTATCTGAATTCAAATCGTTAAAGTTGTTCCGGAGATACACGAAATAAATAAATTTTTTATACATACAAGAATTGTTCATTTAAAGTTATAAGATTTTTGCTGAAGCTCGAATGTTTAGGTTCTGCCTGTACTGAGGGCGCCATCTCTTGAACTCTAATAGTTAATTATAAAAAAAAAGGCTTTTTTTTGTGGATGTGTGTAAAATCACTCTTTTTCATGATTGGCATCTAGGCAGATAAACTTCAAAAGCAAGACCTTATCTAAATATAAAATTTGATCCAAATCGTTAAAGCCATTTCCGATATACACAAAATAAAAATATATTCAAGAATTGCTTGTTTAAAGATACAAGATTTAAGTAAGACACTGTCTTTGTTGTAGCTGAGGAACTACGAACGTTTGCAACATGCGCAGGTATTGTTGTGTAACCGAGCATGTTACAGGTCCTGATGGCTGTAAGTCCTAAAAAAAATAAAGACCAAGAATGAAACTTGCCATAAAGCCACCCTATGCAATGAGTTTTGGAGAGCGGATGGGTCGTATTTCAATAACATTCGATTTCTCCGAAGCCCATATTCTACTGTTCTGCGTATTGATTGTCCCATTCAAATAAAAATGGGCTTCATCCCTCCATAAAATCATCCATAGGAAGGCATCATACACATCCATTCGTGGTAAAACCTTTAGAGCAAAGTCCAATCTCTTCTGCGCATCACCAGGTAACAATAGTAGATGACGACTAATTTTACACGGATAAAATTGGATTACGACCTCTCTCAAGAAGTTTCGAACAGTAGTAAATGGATTTGGTTTGGTTTTTATAGGCACAAAAGCCAAGATGTTAGTAGTAAATGGAATATCCAACTCTCGAGCAACTTCACGAGCTCTAAGACCGGCTGTTGGAGTCTCTGACAATTGCAGTGGCATTTTCTTCTTGCATTGGAAGAAAAATTGGTTTCCTCTCTCTTTCCCATTTTACAGTAAACGATCCAATCTCCTCGAACTTTTTTGCCATTCTTCTCACTTAATATGTTGTCAAAGAACTTTATTCTTTACACATTCCTTTCAAACGCCTAAATTCACGTAAAGCAGCTGTAGCGCTTGAGCTGTTAATGTAAAATAGTTTTCAAATCAAAGCGCGAAGAGACGTCTGCGATCACGTTACTGGCAGAAATGACGGTTTCTTGATTTTGCTGATGAATACAGCGGTGTTTGTACTGGTAGCGCCATCTGTTGGCTATTGTTGAAACTAGTTTTTTTTTTATTATTCCATTTCCTCCTCTTTTCCCCCACCTTTCTCGATTAGTAAGAATAACGATTTTAGTTTCAATCAAATTATCTCATCAAGCTACAGACAGTTAAATATTAATTTTATAATCAACCGGTATATGAATAATTTAGTAGTCTTATTTTTTGAATAAATAATTTAATTATTATTTTCTCATATTTTTGTCTTCATACTTAATAATTTTTATATTTTCAAAAATTTAAATGCCAAATAACACTTTTAAATGCTCATATTCTGACGAAATATTCAAATTAAACAGGAAATTAAATCACACTAATAACTTTTATTGAATCTTCTAATTTTATCATTTTGGCTTCATTTTCTTATAATATTGCTAAATATTCGGAGTTTTTTTTTTAATCGCCTCATTATTACGATAGTAATAAAAGCTCTTTGAAAATTCATATATTTATAATTTTCCACCTTTCATTCTTTAATATAATTCGTTTATCATTAATATTTTTATTTTTCTATAATTAATTAATAACTTTAGAAATTATATCTATAAGTTTATTTTTATTTCTCACATTAAATTCTAAATTACAACTTCAACTATAAAGTCCATTCATAGACAAATTAATATATTAAGTAAATAGAACGTTAAAAAAAATGTTCTATTGTCAATGTAATCTGAATTTTGCACGACATTATAGAATTAATACTTGAGGATGTCAGTGAAAATGCGATTACAAATTTCCAACTTCAGAGACATAAAATATGCAAATTAAAGCTTTAAAAAAATCTACAACATTTAAAATAATAAATTTTTCTGATCATTTATTATTTTAAATTAATTAATTTTCCTAAAATTTCAATCGATGAAAGATTTTGAAATTTCAATTATCTTTAACTAAATTATTTAAAGAATCTGTCATTTTCTCACTCACAAATAAATAAATAAACTTTTGATTTATATTTTAATAGCGTATTTACATATTTAACACTATATTTTTTAAGTTTATGTTTGCTTATTTTTCTTATTAATTTTCATATTTAATTTTGAATTCACGATCCATTATATCAACCAGCTTTAGAAACACTCAATTTTTGTTAAGAGTATTTCTTAATAAATGATTAAAACATGAAATGTATATCGTTGCGAGATGATATTTTATCAAAATTGCTTTAAATGGATATTATAGCAAAAACAATTTAAAAATATTATTCAAGAATAATAGAATTAATTTTTTTGAATCGTGATTCTTGCGCTACAATGAAAATTAATTTATTCTTAAAGAAGAAAATCTCTATGATTATTTGTTGAAAAGAAAACTGCGATGCTTCTGTGCGGATACATATACTTAGATATTACTTTAGGAGAAACAAATTTTAAGTGAATTTCGTGACTAATGTTATTTATTAATGAATAATATTTTAAAGAAATAGTTGATTTAAAATGGCAAGAGCTTGGCTGCAACCATAGCTTGGGCTGTAATAATTCCCTGGATATGTGCTTGGTCAATCTGCTGATGTTTGGCGAACTTTTTTATTGCCTTCCTATAAGAAATTGTAGATATTTTGCTATTTTATTGGGCAATTAAGAAAAAACATACATTAAATTATTAACGGAAATTAATAATACATTGGAAAAACAAATTAAATTGGAATTCTCCTCTCAAGCTGATTCAAAAATCATTGAAGATCACAATATACAAACGATGTTGGATTAAAAGCTGCAACCCAAGAAACTCAAACCCTCCCACTCTCGAATAATTCCAATGAAGATACTTTTAGACAATGCTTGCATTTTTCGTCTTTATCATCCTAAGTGTGACAGTATAAAAATAATATAAAAATAATAAAAATAAGACAACGGTTCAAGTTTGAAGCTACACTCAATACCATTCCAAAAATGGAACGGAAGGAACCTCTCAAATATAAACATAAATACACTAAAGTCTTCGTCAACTGGCAAAATGAAGGAGAAATGAAACAAAAAGAACTACCTTTCTTCCGACGAAAGTTCCGAAAGTTTAAAAGCAAATTCTTGAAAAAATAAGAAAAATAACTTCTATCAAAAGTGCTATTTTCATAAAATAATTATAGTGACAGATTTATTCTAACAGGCCTGTTTAATGAGCGTCTGCTATACAAACATATCATCAAATGCCGATTCAATAAATTTGCAAAGAAAAGAATAATGAAAATTCAGGAAATTTAAAAAGAAAGAAATAAGCAAAATAACTTCGACTGAATGCACCTATTTCCATTTACTTGCATTGTCCTGTTTAGTGAGTGATTTTTATTTAATATATATCATCAAATGCAACTATGAAAATTGTGTGAAGAAGAAAACAAAATTCATCACAATAAAAGTACGGAATCTTTTGAATTTTGCAAGCGGCAGTTCAAAATATAAGCTTAAAACTGCTAATACTTGAAAAAGTAATAGGAATAATTACAGGATGGAAAAGAAAAAGTAGGAACTGCTCTCAAAGTCAATCATTGGATTTCGAAGATATCATATAACTGGATGGAAAAAAAGATTCCAATTGCCTGAAAAATTTCAAGAAATAGAATTTAAATTAAAAATTCTAATATTAAGAAATTTAATTACAGGCAATTCATCGAAATTAAAGATCTCTTAGGAATCTTAGAAAGTTGATGATTCTTGAAATAAAATTAATTTTTTTTTCAAAAAAATAGTAACTGCACAAAATAGTAATTATTGGACGATAAAAATTATAAATTATTGGAGATGAGAGAGGACGCCTTTAAAAAAGTACTAGTAGAAGATTTTCAAGGGAAAAAAATGGAAAAACTATGATCTGTTCTAAAATGCAATCACTGGAATGTGAATATCGCCAATTACAGTAGATGCCAAAAAAACACACACAACATCCCTGGAAAAGCTCTAAAATTAGAATTTAAAGAAAAAAATTTAAAAAATAAGGAATTGCACAGAAATACAATCATTGGAAGATGAAGATCAACGATTTTCAATGGTGCAAAAGATCCACCGTTGATCTAAAATAGTTCCTCAACTAGAATTTAAAGATCAAAAAGAAAAAAAATAAGGGTGGCATTAAAATGTAAACATTAGTAGAAGAAACTCGTTGATTTCTGATATTGGTGAAATTCCATAATAGCCATAGATAAATTCTAAAATTAAAATTAAAATAAAAACTTTTAAAAAGTAGTATAGCGTAAGAATTTGGATGCGCAGATATCAAAAACTAGATTTGCAAAAAGGTCAACAACATCCACGAACATTGTCTCTTAAAGTCTCTTCAGACTTTATGGAAATATTAGGAATGGCACTAAAATGCATATATTGGATATGGAGGAAAAGTGAGTTTGTAATAAAAAAATTACTTCCAAAAACCATATTTCTTCCACAATTGGATTAGGCGTACTTTGTATGTGAAAGAAATGTAGCAGCAGAAGAGTATGCATCTACTATTTTCAGGAGAAATGGTGTGCCAGTTATTGTTGCACCAAGTTACCGCCTTGTTACCAGCATTTTGTAACTGTCTTCCTTTGAGACCCATGTTGCTACCTTGGCATGAGATCTGCAGATCATCAACATAAAAGTTTCCACGAACAAATGACAGCAAATGATTCAAAATTGGATTTGGATGAAAGATAAAAGCGTGATACTAAGGACTCTTCCATGAGGAACACCCCCAGCTTGTAAAAAATGATTTGAGTAAACATTACCAACACGAAATGCTTGATGGGATATGCTAGAAATGCAGATGGGATAAAAAGTTAGTTAAAAATATGGATAAAAGCCCTCTAAGGTCAAATTTAAAAAGTGTAAAAAATATTTGATATCACAGAAAACATAAACAAGGGGATTTCTCCTTATAAACACATTGCATATTTGGGTTTCTAATAAAATAAAGTTATCAAAAGTAGAGGACCTCGACAGAAGCCATTTTGCAATGAGGAGATACATCCTTGTTTCTTTAATTCGTAAGTGAGGCGGGCATTGACCATACGTTCTAGAGTATTGCATAAGCAACTCGTGAAAGCACTTGTTCTGTAGTGCATAGCATTTAAATAATCTTTGCCAGGTTTTAGGATTGGAATCACAATAGCTTCGTTCCATTATGAAGGGAACTTCTGCTCAGTCCAGATTCCGTTAAATATCAACAGGTTGGAAATTATTTATTTGGAAATTATTCAAATATCGAAGCATGTTATATGTGATTCTATCCGGCACGATACTTGTATAAATTGTTTTAGACAAGGTCGTTTCCAATTCAAACATCCAGAATTCACAGTCGTATGGAAATGTATATCGGGCATTAAAACGCAAAGGCAATCGTTCTCCAGATTCTTAATTGAATAAAATTCAGAGCTGTAGGAAAGAATTGAGAAAATTTGTGAGAAAGCGTGGTCAAAAATATTGTCTAAGTTTAATGAAGCAGAATGCATCACCTTTTCTACTTTGATACGATGCCCGATAAATTACATCAGCGGTTTTCATTTTCTTATACAAAATCTTATTGAAAATATTGAATGCAATAGAAGAAACAAAGGATTTCCGGGATTACTCCTGACTATGACGATGAATGCGAAGAGCAAAGGCTTTGGGCCATTTAAAAGCAAGAAGGTATTTTTATCGCTTGGTACTTCCTAAAAATGTTCGAACGCTTTTTCTGGTTCTTATAACTGTCGCAATAAGCTTCGTTCCACTACAGTCTACAAAATCTTCTTAGATGTTGGAAACTTTTAGGAATACTTTTATTAGCGGTGTTGATTAAGACATCAGGCACATGTTGTAGAGCTTCGGAAAACGTTTACAGCACTAACCATGTCCTCAATGGTATCTGCCAATAGCGTGAACGCATTCTAGTCTCCTTGATGGAATATGAAAAGCGGAAAGAACTGCACCTCTTCTATCTGCATGAGAGACAACAAATGGGAAATGGTCATTAGTAAATAAATCATCACAAACTTGAAAGTTTAACAAAGGCAGACGTACAGTATAGCATATGGTCAGAGGAAGACTTTGAAAACTTCGCGTGGATTCATGGAAGTATGTTTTAGCCTTATTATTGAGCATACAGAGACAGTTATTGGAAATAAAATGTTCCATCTGTCACCCAAGAGTGTTTGAATTATCCTAACCCCACAATGTGCTATGTCTGTTTAAACTACCCATTATAATAAAAGACCGAGGAGACTAATCCACTAAGTTGTAAAACTCTTGTTGACAAATGACACCATGAGGCAGCCGATCAATACAGCCGATTATTATCGATTCCCGTGAATAAACAGCCACAACCTGAAGAGAAGTATTTAAGTTGAGATATGTGCTCGGATATAGATTTGAAATAAAAATGCAGGCATCTCCGGAACTGTGAGGTCCTGTAGCTGCATTTTTCCGAATCATTAGTTATGACCGTGCAATTTAAAGGAAAGTTGGGTATCAAGAAGGTTTCTTGAGAACCTAAACAGATGGGAAGGAATTTACTTAAAATGGAATTGATGTAAAGAAGTTTGGACCGAATGCGAACGACAATTCCAAGAGAGGAAGGCACAAATTAAGAAAGCATTTTGCAAGAGAAGACCTGGGAACAGTACTTGGAGGTTGCTGGACATTGCAACTCATTACGAATCCCACCTCCTCCTCAGATGGATGGAGCGGTTGTTTAGTTGGGTTTTACTGGTGCAAGAGCCATTTTTTGGCCATACTGCCCCAAACTTATGGTGGATTAGCATGTTCATGGTAATAAAATGTATTGTGAAATTATATAGAAGGAGTTGAGATTCTTCAAACAATATGAAACAATTAATCATGAAATTTAAAAATATTATTACACTGCCAAAACCGATTGGAGGAAATAGAAACCCCATAATATAAAATGCTAAATATATTTAAAACATCAAGTGATGGGCTAGGACAAATATACAAACAGAGACTTAAACCAAGTAGATAAATTGTCAAAACATTGTATAATTAAACAAAGAATTAAAATTATGAAATACCCTTTTTTGAGTTAAAAGCCAATAGAAAAACAAGGTAAAAAAAGGACTGTAATGCATAAAAGTTTAAAAAGTATTCAAGAATTCTATATGTTTTTATATTTTGTCAAGATAATATATTTTCTTTTTTTCCTTTTTAGGTTTGGAAGAAGGTGTAGGACTGAGAACTTGTGGTGGTTCTTCCAAGTTCTCAGATATATTGTATATACCCCTTTCCGATGCAGTAGAAAAGATCATTACTGCATTAGTATCAGATACCCGAGATAGTTTTACTTTTCTTCCTATTGAAAGGATTGCAGATACAGATTGAGGCTTAGTGTCAGCAGAAGGAAAAAAACTTGGTTTGAACTGAGGTACAGATTGTCACAAGAATTAATAACTGATGATGTTTTTTAGTACTTTTACATCTTTCTAGACAATGAATGCTGGCTTTAAGTAATAAATTACAATTATAGAGTATTTTGCATTATTTAGAAGCGTTAAATGTTTGGCAATCCGTTTCCTGATTTGATAGGGACCATTATTAGGTTTCATCAATAGCGCTTTCACAGCATCGTTTGCGCACAATAATATAAGTCTCTGTGCAAGTCTCTAAGGAGGAATGTAAGTAATATAAAGGTCTGCTGTGCGAAAAGTTAAAGTTGGAGCTAATTCTCTGTGATGTTACACAAATTCTGGTGAAAGTCTGAAGAATCTGTATGTATTAGAGGACTGTAGAAATTCACCTAATAAAAACAACGTTGTTCCAAAGAACATCTCGGAACAAGTAGTGCCAATATCTTCCTTCATTGTTGTACGAAGACCCAAGAAGTACAATTGGTAAGGTTTCTGTCCATCATATATGATAATGATGTTTCAGGGCTTGTTTAAATCTGCGGTGAACTCTTTTGATTAATTCATCATTAGATGGGTGATACAAGGAGTTTGAATACGGTGGTTACCTAAAATCTTGGCAAGTGGAGAAAATCTTCGAGACTCGATTTCTCATCCTTTGTCGGTAGTCAATATTTTTGAGATTTCAAATCTAGAAATCTAATGTGTGACAAGTGTGAAAGTCGCAGTTTCTGCGATGATATTCTGCACAGGTATTACTTCTGGCCAGAGAGAAAATCTATTAATAAATGTCATAAGTTAGATATATCCCTCAAATAGAGACAAGAGTCCTACGAGTTCCTATCTCGTTGAACCAGCTCGAACCTTTGCGATGTAACAGGAAAGTGCCAAGGCTAGATCGGTAATCGGTTCATCGGTAAAACTAGAAGGTAAAACATCGGTGCTTTATCGGTAAAACTAGACGGCTACTAGTTTTATCGATGAATTTCTGATTTTCAACAGTCTATGCCTAGTTTAAAATGTCTTTTAGCATGCTTGGCCACACAAATCGTTGCTGGACAAGTTTACGAGAGAGTTTCTTTTTTTAATTAGAGATTATAATGCCTAGATGGGATAAATTATAGAGATTTCGAAATACCGTGTAACATAATTTTATCCAGAATATATGAACGCACTTTTCCAGTGTTCACATCAAAAAAAAGTTTCAGATTTGTAGCCATCTACAAATGTTAGAGTACTGGGCTTGGTAAGTATCTCAAACAACTTCTTACCAGTATTTACTCTTCAGTTGAGAGGGAAAAGTCGAATGCAGGTAATTAGATGTCATTTATCTAAGATAAGGTGTCACCCACAATATTTTTTTCTGATTCATTAATGTATTTGTTATCAGTGTAAAATTGTGAAATGAAGTCCTAGCGTCTGAGCTGCCGAGCAGAACTTGAATCAGTCCTTTAAAAAATAAAGATCAAAAGTTTATGATCTGTATATAATGTAAAACTTTTGCCCTGTAAACTGTGTCGAAAGTCCTTTATTACCGAATAATTTCTAAGAGTTCTCTGTCATGGGTACTGCACTTTTTGTCACAATTGCTAGGCTTAAGTGAAAAGAATGTGTGATATTTTATGTTATTTTCATTAAGGATATTCAATAGAACGCCAATGGTTTTGTCTGACGCATCAAACAACAGAATAAAATGATGATGAGGACCGTGAATCGCTAAACAAGAATCCCTGACTTCTTCACGTCCGAAAGTGTTATAAGACATACCAGAAAAGCAATGGAAGATTCTTCCAAAATATATTTAGCTAGGTTTAGTTTTAAGCCATTGTGACTGAGGCGATCTAAAAACTGCCGTAGATGGTGCTCTTGCTCATCCTCACTGGACGATCCAGGTAATGCATACAAAAATCTAGAATATCACTTAACACTTGGCGCACGTATCTCTGAAAGTTTTCTCAGCATTGAGTAGACCAAATGCCGTAAACAAAAATTCAAACAGGTTAAATGGTGTTATTACAGCAGTTTTTAGAATGTCACTGGAATTAACAGGAATTTGATGAAACGCGTGACCGGAATCTAAGGTTTTAAACACTAGCTTTCAGTAAAATACTTGGGATGCGTCATGCATCGGAAGGAAAAGTTAAAGACCCGGGACAGTGATGACATTCAAGCGACGATGATCATGCCATTCACCGTTCAAGGGACGCCATCCACCGTTTGCTTTCTTAACCATATAAAGTGGGCTTGACAATGCATTTTTGGAAACTGCCCTGCCATTAGAAATTCTGCTATTCTGCGACATTAGAAATTCAAATGCTAGTCAAGTATGCATGAAGAGCTCTCGGGAAAGGCGAGGTGTTTTTGCAAATACTGAAAACTCCTTGTTCTCGATATATTGAAGGATATTTGTAGGTGTTCATTCATTGGAAATATGTGAAGAGTTAGTTAGCTCTGAAAATTCAGACAAGATTCTATCGAACCTGGAAGGCCAAGAACCCCTACAGTATTGTTACTTGTAAGAATATGAGCGATTTTCCCTTGTGACGAAATCCTAGTTTAAACATTCAATTTTGCTTCCGTTTTTGACATCAACCCGTAAATTAATTTTTTTTAAGAAGTCGATGCCTATGATAAATTGTCTAACCTTGGCGATTATGAAGGGCCAAGTAGATTCAGTACAGATTGAGATTGAAAAAACAAACTTTGGGATTCTGCGCCATTTGCGGTATAAAGAATAATTAGACCTTCATTCACGGCAAGCTGTCTGTTAGGATTAGGATAACGGATATTTTGTATCATTCTGTAAGGTGCCAGTAACTAGGCAGCCACAATTATGGCCCAAACGCAATGGATCAGTTAGTTTCCTTGATGATCGAAGGAGCATGAGCAATTCAATTTTCTTTCCTTATAACTAAAATTAGTAAGGTAAAAACATGTAGCGCTCTTTGAAGCGTCTCTGGGAATGACTGCGATTACACATGATTATTTGGGAGTCTACCATGTTCTGAGCGGCTTCGCCAGTGCATAACACACCCGTAGAGTGAGCTGTGCAATTTGAGCTTCTATAGGCGAATTTTGTATCCGTTGTCCACTACATCTCTCATTAATTTGAGGAAACACCTTTAAATTATGAATTTTATTCGCCATTTCAGCTAGCTGTGATAGTTTGTCGCTAAATGCACCAACAATTCTGCGTGTGATTTTAGGAAGACGTAAGAGCCGCAGAGATTCTAAGGGTACTTCTCCCACAGTATTTCCGGCGAAGTACATATCCGCCAAGTTAGTGTGATAGCCGTGAGTCTCCAAGTTCTTCGTCTTGCCGTAAAATTCGTAATTTCGATTCCTTGCTTCAACGAGGCGTTTTTTCTTCAATGCATCATATGGTTTATCATTAGGGAGATTTGTAATAATTTCATTTACGAGTTTCACATCTTATTTCAACAACAGACAAACGATTTTTCATTGCTAGTTGATTAAAAGACAACATATATGAAATTACATACGATATCTTTAAACGATGACGTATGTTATCTTTTTCGAGAGGTTGCTTGCTTGGAGTCCGTTTAAAACTGACCACTATATGGCTTAGATATACCACTATAAGATTATGATATTTAAGATAACCATATTAAATGTAGACAATTGCTTCTTTAAAATCCATTCGATAATAAGGAATTGACTTAGTTTAGAAAGTTGCGTTCCCATAGTCTTCACTATAACAAAATATTTAATTGCCGAATAGCGTAATGAGCGTAAGAAAATACAAGCGAAGCTGGAGAATATAAAACATTCAGTATTACAATCGCAGTTAAGTTGATGCTTCAGCAGAAATACTAATAATACAGTTAACATTTCAAATTCAATAAAATAAAAATTATACAGTCAAACAAACAGTTAATGAGTTAAAAAGAGGCGTCAACTTTTTTTTTGCGTTGCATATCAGTTACAACTTAAACCATCTGCAGTGGTCTCCAAAAAACTTTCTCGTGTACTCCCTAATAAACTAGTCATGCCAGAGAATGCATGGCATTGGCGTTAAAGAGTCGTGAAAAAAAATAACTTTAGGCGTGAATTTAGCATTTTTATTGAATCTATCGTATCATCCTTGGCGTATTATTTGGCGATTAAGCCATGGCATGCGGTTAAAATTGTAGTATCCAAAAATAGAATTTGTACTTTAGAAGTGTTTTTTCAAACGGATTGGAACAAAATTTTGAAACAGAACTACACTTGAAGCCACAAAATTCTATATAAAATTTGATATATTTAAGTCATTCGCATAGATTTATCGCATTTACATGTTCCTGAAATTACAGACCGACAGATGGTTAACATGTAGTTGGATTTGGCTCGAAATTTGGCAGATGATGTTAAATCTATGTAGAGAATTTTATATATCTAGCTCTCTTTGGTTTGTAATTATAGATTCTTATTCTCTCAACAAATTATAGTCAGTATTTGATAGAAATCCGAAAATTTAGTGTAAAGACCAAGGCTTTACTAAGTCAGGAGCATACGCCCCTATGATGTAGGGGTCTGGCAGTTGCCCCAGACCCCTACATCATAGGGGCCCCCAAATCGAAAAATATCATAGGCACGTTCTATGCGCTTCTATGCAAGGTTCTTCATTACTAAAATATTGAAGCAGAGGGGGCCCCAAAGACGTTTTTGCCCCGGGCTCCAATTAGGCTAAGTCGGGCCCTGGTAAAGACCGTATACCAAATTTTATCCATCTAGTACAAAGCATGTTTGTTATCTTTCTCACAGACAGACATTTTCCAATATGTTTTTTGAACTTAGGGAGATCTAAATTGTGGAGATTTGTCAAAATCTCGAATTCGAGTTTTTTGACGATTACTCTATACTACATCTACTATTTACTCTATACTACATCTACTATTTACTCTATACTACATCTATACTTATAATAAAGCTCAATGTGTGTGTGTGTGTGTGTGTGTGTGTGTGTGTGTGTGTGTGTTGGCGTTCTACAGGCCAGATCATTCAATTTAGAGCTACCAAATTTGGCACGTGTATACCTTGGAGGCTGGGAATGTGCACCTGGGGGTTATTTTTTCAAGTTTTTTATTAGAATTTTATTTATTTAAAAATTAAGCGAAATTTTGGCGTGTTTCTGCTATAACTTCCGAAAATATTACCTCACAAAAAAGATTTTTACATGAAGTTAAAGATCAAAAATTTATCTTTTAAATCATACCAATGTTTTAATCTTAAAATTAAATTTCTATTTTTAATGAATTTTTAAATAAATATTTTAACTCTATTTTTCAAAAAAAAAATTTCGTACAAAATAAAAATAAAATTTAAGCTGCACGAGCACGTTTCGCATTCATGGGGAAAAAATTAGCTTTTTTCAAAGTGTTGCCATCACATTGATTAAAGCTCCAATTAAAAATAAATTAAATCTTTTTGGAAATGAAATCTGCAATAATATAATTTTCGGCACGTGTTTGTAGGAAATGAAACAAATATGAAATATTATTTTTTCTAAAAAATAAATTGAAGAAAAATTATTTTTTGTTCTTTTACACTCGCTATATTATAAATCCAATAAATCAGTTTTATTTTAAGGCAAGTTTTGTTTAATATGAACAGGATATCCATTCAAATCAGGGCCACACAGCTAATTTGTAAACCTTTAGTAAGACACAGATCTGTTGCGACATAAATCGTAAATATTTTATTTAAAAGTAGCAAACGATTATTTTAATAATTATAAATTTTATTTTGTAAATAGATGTGAAATTCAGATTGACAACAGTGATATTTTTGCAACTTTTAATTTGTTGTTTTAAAACGATGCTAGAATTTTGAATGAAAATAAGTTGATGTAAATTTGATAATATTATTTATAATGTAATAAGATTTAGTTTCATAATAAGTTTGTCTGCTTTCTATTTTTGTTGACGCACGTACAAAACAGATCTTCTAAAATGGTGTAAATAGAAAATGATTATATTTTATGTAACTTGATTCAATAAATGCTCTAATAAATAACGAATTTTTGATTTTACATAAAGCTTCTGCTGTGGAAGTCACGAATAACAAAATGTTCTTGAAACACTAATATTTTAAATAAAAAGAGTTAATTTCCAATCAACTAAATCAATCACTTAAACCGACTGATTTATGAAAATTTGAATATCACTATTCAATAAAAAAAGGATAATTTTAGATTTTCCATCTATAGCTTCAAAGAAAATACGCCAATCAGCGCGCAGGTTTCTTAAGATTAATTGGCCTAAGATTATGAAAATGTTGAGTTTTTCTAAATTTTTAACATTTAAAACTTCATAAATAAGTCTTAGGTGATCGTGGAAAATAAAAATATTCATTCATTTATTTAAAATTTGGTGTGTCCAGAATATTTCTCAGAATATGATACCTTACTGCATTAAATTTAGACTTCATAATTTTTTTAATATATTTATAGGCCGGAACAAAATATTATTATTGATTTCATTTCAATCCTTTTGAAAGCAAAACAAAAACTGAATTTTTATGCTGAATCTGAGAAATTTTTGTTTAATTATAGTTTGAGATATTACATAAAATATGAAAAATATTTTGTAGTTCACATAAGACTTAAATACCGAACGATTCTGTTTGCAATACACATATTCAATAATAATAATAATAAATAAATAACAATAAAGATGATAAATAAAATAAAACGCTTGGTTTTATTGAAAAATATCTTTATATTAATTGCAATTTCATCATTTCCACTTTAAATTAAAGTTTAAGTTTTATCGGAAATGAAAACAAATTAGCAAAATATATATAGTTAATTGATCGAAACGATCTAAACAACAGTATAAGTTTGGTATGACTGTCAAATTTGAAGATTAAAAATGTTTTGTTTGAGATCAGTTACTTAAAATATTTAATTAAAAATTGTAGCGAGCGGTAATACTGGCGAACCGGCTGGTCGCCAAAGGCGGCTATTATATTATAAAGTGAAACCACGAAAATCAACTGAACCAAGAAATGTAATTATTTAATTACTTTAAATTCTGTTCGTTTGAAAACAAAACATATTCTCAAATACTTTCTTTAATAATGTAGCTTCTCAAACAAATAATTAAGTGCGGTTCCTTCAATAACAGACATTACTTTTGTTTTCTGTATAAATGAAATATCGCAAATTTATAGGCCGCATTCAAAATAACACAAGGACTTAATTTGTTAGAATGGAATGATTTATTTGTAAACGGGAAGAAATATAAACATTTAAATTAATTGATTAATTTTTAAAAATTATATCATTTCAAATCTCTAATTCTTGAAGTAGTTACTGAGAGATCGATCATTCATAACATTACAAAGATAAAATATGCGAATTTAAACAAATGCTATTCAAGAAGAAAATTATTTACAAAAACTAAATTAATAATTACTTTTTATAATTTTCTTGAAGTTGCTATTTTTGAAAGTTATTGAAATTTCAATTAGTTTTAATTTCTTTTTTCAAAAGAATCTATGTACTTAGGTATAAAAAAGACTTTTGATTTATAATTTAGTGGTGTTTTTGCAATTTAGCTTATTTTTTTGTAAAGTTTATGCTTGCTTAACTTCAGACACCCTGCTCCAAGACACCCTGACGCGATACCGAATAATAGCACTCAAAAACATTTTTTTTTCTAAACATATCATCCATATAGAAAATGTATCCTGTTTCACAACAGTATTTCACTAAACAGAATCGAAATGTAGATTGTAATAATCGCGATTAAAAAATAGCATAAACTTACAGCAAATAAATCATTGTCAAATCACAATTATTGTGCTACTGTTACAATCAATATAAATCAACAGAGTCAATATTCCATTATTACCAGTTTTAAACTAGAAAAGTGAGTTTGTGTCTTTGCTGTGCGGATATTTCTACTGGAATATTATTGCGGATATTTCTACTGGAATATTATTTCACGAAAAACCATTTGTGACGCTATTTTTACGTGAATTTGAGACATCATTTGAGAGTGAATATCTTGAATAACGTCACTTTTAAGTGAGTTATAATTTATTTTTAAAGAACTATAGTCCTAAGTGATTTGAAATGGAGATAGCTGTAATTACAGCATGGGCAGTAGTACTGCCTTGGTTATGGTGGTTGTTTAAATTTTTGATATTCGGAGAAATATTCTATTGCTTGCCTATTAGTATTTGCTGCTATTTACTTATTTTATTGGCCAAAGAACGAAATAAATATAATGAATTATTGAAGAAAATAAAAAATGAAAAGGAAGAAGGGATTCAATTGCATGCTTCCTCACAAACTGAAGCAAAAGTTACTAAAAATCAAGCTGTTCAAATTCCCGCTGACATAAAAAACGCAAACCAAGAAACTCAAACCCTCTCATGCTCAAATGTCTCCAACGAAGATACTTTTCGCCAATTCTTACATTTTTCGTCTCTCTCATTTTGGGCGCGTCAGTATCAAAATTATATGAAAATAAGGCACCAGTTAAAGTTTGAACCCACTCTTACTACTATTCCAGAAGTGGAAGAGGAAGAAACGCCAAAATATAAGCATAAATACACCGAAATATTTGTCAACTGGCAGAAAGAGCGGGAGATAAAACTAAAAGATAAAGAACTACCTTTCTTCCGGCGAAAATTCCGAAAACTTAAAAGGAGACTTCTGAAGAAATAAGAGAAAAAAATTCGAATAAATGACGCGTATTTATAGAAAAATTATAAAATAGATTTATTGGTACAGATGTATTTGGTGAATGAAATTTATACAATATGCAGAATCAAATTTCATTACAAACAAATATGCCATTCTAAAAAAACTCTCGAATGAAGAAAAAGGCAAAATACTCTCAGAAAATGAAAGCTACGTAATAATTGCAAAATCTACATAATTGCCGTTACATATTCATTGGTGTTATAAAGCACAGATTGTAATAATTAAGAATACAAATGCAAGCAAAAGCTGAAGAAAAATAGAGGACGGAGAAACAGAAAAATTGTTAATATCAGGGAATGGAGGTAAATAATAGGCAGTAGAATGTCCTACAAAATGAGAAAATAAAATACTGCAGGAAAAAAAATGAAAATTAAGGAGTAAAAAAGCAAAAATTAAAACATGTTTCTTAAGAAAATTCATTAAGATATATATAATAGGATCATAAATATTTAAGGAACACGTGGGATTCTACAATATTTTTCAAAAAGATAAATAAATACAGTGGAATGAAGAAATAATAAAATTAAAAAATGAATTATAAAGCATAAATTAAAATCTAAAGATCAATCCTGAACAAGACGCAACGAATTTTAAAAAAACAACAACTGAAAAAGTAAGAAAAAGAATTTCTGGAAGAAAAAACAGGAAATGCACTCGAATTCACTCACGGAATTGCGAAGATCACGAAGGACATGTGAATTATTCCACAACATCCCTCAAAATAATTCGAAAACTGAAGTATAAAAAGTTTGTATGAGAAATTTAAAATTGCAATGAAAGGAGTTCAATGGATGATGCACGACTTCAATAAAGGATAAATAAGACTCCGATTGCCTGAATGAAAAAAGGAATGAATAATGAAATTACATGAAATAAAATTTCGATGCAAAAATCAACAAATACATTAAATGAAAGCAATCGAATGTCGAGCTCGCAAGAATTGGAAATGCATAAGATACCATTTTTAAAAAAACTGAAACATTTAGGTACAGCACAAAACAGAAAAAATCGGACAGCGAAGAACTCTAATCAGCCTGGTTGTAAAAAAACCCTTAAGATTCGTAAAAATGTATAAAAAAATGAAAATTGGAGAACTAAAAGTTAAGACTGCACACACAAAAAAATCAATCGTCACAAGGCAAGCAACAACAACCAGAAAGCGAAAGAAAATAAAGTAAAGGTACATGAAGACATTATAAAACATTCTGAAACAATACAACTTAAAGAATAAGGACAAAAAAAGAAAAGAAAAACATTGATAAAGCACCATTAGAGAACAAGGATTATTAGTAACTGAGGGTATAAAAAAACTCTACGACAAGTTCGTAACTATTCCAGGTATAGAATTTCCAAAAAATATATATAAAAAAATAAAAATTCTAATAAAAGAAAATCATAGGAATACGAAGATCATGAAAAAATCGGGATGTAAAGGAGACGACGATAGCTATAAAATGGCACCAAAAATAGAATTTAAATGGGGAAAAAGAGCTCTATGTGTTTTTAAAGGAAAAATTGAATAGTGAAAATTTGCCATAACTGGTGCACAAAATAATCAATAATAACTATAGAAATTCGCAATAAATAAAATTTGCAAAAGAGACATAAAATATATATATATAAGATTTTACAAATGTTTATTATTGCAAAGTCATTGCCAAAAACCTCAGGACAAAAAGATTCTATAATATCTATGATATCGTTCTAAAGGTACTATTGAAGAAAGGGTGCAAAAAATTTAACTCAGTTTTAAGTTAGTTATTGGCAAGTTAACATCAACAAACACTGCGAATACAAAATATTTCATGCAATTTACGAAAATGTTCCAGGAAAGCATTTTAAAAAAGAACTGCTAAAACTAAGGAATGTAGTAATAGGCATTCATCCAATTGCGACGATCATGAAAGAGTCCGGATGGAAATGGAAGTTTGGGATGGAAGTCCAAAACATTCCTGAAATCATCGGAGAATTTCAAGGGAAAAAAAATGGAAATATCTGAATCTGCCTTAAATGGAAAATGTTGGATACCGGAGAACTATTATAACTAGGGATGAAAAAATTTCACAACAGCTATAAAATTGTGCAAGAGAAAAATTTGAAAAAAAAAATTGGTAAAATAATGATTTTCCAACAGAGACTATATTTCCAAGGCCATCGCCCAACAGTGAGGATGACGAAGATGCCACAAGATCTCTGAAATCGTTCCAGAAGTACGATTGCAGAATGACTGAAAAAATTAAACATTGTACTAAGAGAGAATCATAGGGAAGTAGAGAATCACTGCGAATACAAAAGATTTATGAAATCTCTAACAAAGTACATTCATCCGACTGCGAAGATCATGAAAGAGTCAGGATGGAAGTGATTCTAAAATAGCCCTAGAGTCATCATAAAAACAAAATTTGAAGAAGAAAATGTAAATATTATAATCTACACTGAGATACAAACGTTGGACAGCGGCAAATATTATAACTGAGATCAAAAACATTCCACAACATCCATGAAAATGTGCAAGAAAAAATTTAGAGAAGAAATAGAAAGAATTATACTTTACAAAATAAGTCATTTTTCCAAGGCCATTCATTACCTTAAGTATGGATGTCAGAGATTTCACAATACCTCTGAGGTCGTCCTAGAAGTACAATTAAATAATGAATACAAAAATTAAACACTGTATTCAAAAGTCCTAATTGGGAATTAAAAATCAACAATAACTATAAATACAAAAGATTTATGAAATTTTTGAAAAAGTTCTAGGAAAGAATTCTAAAAAGGAAATGCTAAAACTAAGAATTTTAATAACTGTAATTAAGCATCCATCGGACTGCGAAGAGCGTGAAAGAAATGGGATGTAACTGATTCCACAACATGATTGAACTTCTAGGAGAAATGTAAATATTAGAATCTGCCCTAAACGGCAAAAGTTGGACAGCAGAGATATACTATATCTGAGATCAAAAACATTTTACAACAGCCATGAAAATGTACAAGAAAACAATTTGAAACAAAAATACAAAGATCATGATTTTCCAATAGAGGCTGCATTTTCAAGGCTATCGCCAAAAAGGAGAGATGAGAAAGATTTTATAACATCTCTGAAATCACTTGCAGAATGAGTGTAAAACTGTAAAGGGAGGTAAAGGTGAATAATAACAAGCGATATGCAAACGATTACATGACATTTCTGAAAGGTTAAATAAATTTAATATGAAAATTAGAATTTGCATTTAAATGCCATCTTAAGAATATGAAAATTATCTTCTACGGAGGATGAAACAATTCCTCACTATTCCAACAAATGATTAAAAAATTAAAGAGAGAGAAGAGAGTTTTAATTCCTTATTTAGATAAGAAAGTTGAAGTAGAATCAAAATAAAATCCTTGGAAGATTTCTATTATATTTTTATTTCAGGCACCTGTTTTCGAAGGCACAGTTGAATTTGCATCTAAACGCAATCTTAAGAATATGAAAATCATCTCCTATATAATTGAATTATTCCTCACTATTTCTGCAAATGATAAAAAAATTAAAGAGAGAGAAGAGAGTTTGAATTCCTTACTTAGATTTTGAAGAAGAAATCTGAAGTAGTACCAAAATAAACTTCTTGAAAGATTTCGATAACATTTTTATTTCAGGCACCTGTTTCCGGAGGCACAGTTGAATTTGCATTTAAACGCAATCTTAAGAATATAAAAATCATCTTCTACGGCGGATGAATAAATTCCTCCTATTCCTGCAAATGATTAAAAAATTAAAGAGAGAGAAGAGAGTTTGAATTCCTTACTTAGAGTTTGAAGAAGAAATTTGAAGTAGTACCAAAATAAACTCCTTGGAAGATTTCTATTTATTTCAGGCACCTGTTTCCGGAGGCACAGTTGAAGAAAAAAAAATGTTGAACTTCATAATATTAATGTCAAATTATTTTTATTTGCATATATAAATTCCGAAACTTTTCTTTATTTTTATTGAATTAAAATTTTTCTATAATTTTCTTTTTATTTGTATAAAAATACTCCCAATTCTTTTTAAAAATGTTTTTGAATAAATTGTTATTGTCCTTTCAATGCGCATTCACTGATTTTATTATTTTTTAGCATTTAAGAAATCAAATGAATTTGGCTTTCAAAGTGAAATAATGATAATAATTAGATATCACATTCTCATTATTAATGAATAACTATAGGCATTTCTATTTGACAGATACTAAACCAATCATGGAAATTCACAGTAATAATGCATATAAACCAAACTTATTGCAAATCGTTTGCAAGTTTTATCTTTCTATCAGAACTTTTCTTGAAAGATCATATCAATAATTCACATTACATGTTTGAAACTATCAACGATAGTGCGATGAATTCATTTTAATGTAGATTCCCCGCAATAATGACAAGGGCAATCTGTGAGAACAATATGTTCAAAATTTTTTCTTTAGTGCGTAGCTTGGTCTTGTTGATTCCGCGAGTTATGTTTTCAAAATATTAAAAGACAAATTATTCATACTATTTTAGATGCCTTATACGTAATCTCTGCATCTCGATATGTATAAGCCCA
The DNA here is from genome assembly GCA_026543865.1 of Argiope aurantia. Lineage (NCBI taxonomy): Eukaryota > Metazoa > Arthropoda > Arachnida > Araneae > Araneidae > Argiope > Argiope aurantia. The sequence goes on from JAPMOR010071862.1 coordinate 438,769, forward strand.
ATTTCCTCTATCATCTCATCTAAAATTTCAAGTAAAGAATTTATCTTTACCTAAATCTGTAGCGTGCTTGCTGATTCAAAAGATTTTTATAAATTTGTAGATAAAATAAGTGAAATCATTACAATAGGAATTCTTTGAGTTATAGTGTATAGGTTCATAATATTATTAACAATTTTTACCCACTGATTCAATAAAAAAATGTGCAGCAGCATTAAAATAAAATTGACCTTGAAGCTTAAAAAGTAAAAAAATATTTTAATACATCTTATTATATTTGAAAAAAAAATCAAAAGTGTTTAAAATGTATAAATGAAAAAAAAGAGTTTCAAAATTGCATATTTCGGAAATAAGTCGAAGTTACGCCTATTCTCTAATACCAGCAGACAAAAAAAATTATTAGTGATATGTTTTATAGAAGGATATATTCTAACTACCATTTTAGTTGCACATTATGTATTTAAAAAATTGCCAAATTTTTATACTTTTAATTACAGTAACGCAAGACAAATCCAGGATAAAATATTTGTATTAAATATGAAAATTATTGTAAATTTTATTTATAGCGAAGAATTTTATTAGAAAGTATGCTTAAAATATTTTTTATATCTCAAAAAATGTACATTTTTTTAAATATATTTTTACACATCTACATATTTTTTAAATCTAAAAAAAAACCCCTCTAAATGGACATTTTTCCTCTTCAAAATATATTTCTATCGCTTTCCGTACATGCAGATCATTGTAACGCATCAATACTTCTGTAATTATAGTTTTCTTGTCCTGACATACAATTAGTCTGTCAAAATTAACGATTTTCTATCATGTGTCATGCACAGATTAAATTCATGTGAACAACCAAACAATAAAAAGGGATAAATGTTTTCGTACGTCATATAATTATACTACAAAGATTTTGATGCACTCGAATCTCACAAATCAAACTCTTGACAATCGCAAATTTGATTTGATTTGATCGCAAATAAGATTTTGTAATCGCAAAAAAACAAAATCTAAACTATTCAAACGTTTTTACCAACATCTTCAAATTAAAGAAATATTATGCACCCCTCTCCCCTGTCGCATAATAAGGAGCCATGTCTGTCCAATATATAATCTCATAATGTTCCTAATTTCAATACCCAGCAATTTCCAATTTCTTCAAAAGCCTAACATTCTTTTATCTTTCTTAATTAATAAGAATTTACTGTTCAGCTTTTCGCTTTTTAGAAATCCATAAAATTTTATGAACTCATTTGAATTTTTTTTTTTTTTTTTTTGTATTTCTTGCTTGCTCTTTTACTGTTTTACATTGATATGATTTTATCTCTGGTTTGGTGCAGTACAGTCAATACCACGACTCTTGCGCAAAAAAAAAAAAAAAAAAATCGGAACAATACAATGCAATCCCATAATCAAAACAACTTAATATTTAAGCTTGAATTATTGACAAATGATGATGTAATTTATGTTATACCGTAAAATTAGGAAGTCACGAATCCTTTTTCAATTTTAAGATTAAGCTAATTATTGCAAATTATAATTATTTTTCTAATTTGTGCGCTGATCGAAATCGATTGTTTTATAATTATTGGATATCAGACAGTTGTAAAAATAAAAAAGAAGAAGACGAAGAGTTTTCAAACGAGAATCGAGTTAGGATTCTCCAGCTCTCGATGAATCAAACTAAAGAAGAAAAATTATAGAAAAATGTAATTCATTAGCTGAAAACAATTTATGCACCAATTCTAAAATAATTATGTCAATTATTTGGAAACCTGCTTTCGAAAATAATTGTCTAGATAAACCTTGTGCTAATGTTAATTCCTCGAAAAATAATTGTGGATATAAATGCAAAAATTATTTCTTAGACATATTAAGAAAAATCTAGACATATTATTCTTAGCAGAAGATGTACCATAGTATCAACAGCTCATGCCGCTAAAGTTCAAAACTTTGCATTGTTTCGAATTTTGAAAAAAAGGAAATTCCATAAAATGAGATTCAAACATCATTAAACTATTTCTTACAGAAAAAGAATAAGAAAGCACAGCCTTGCAGCTTGTAGCTACGAATTTTAAATGCAACGATAAAATTATCAAAAAATCTGGAATTTATCTGAACACTTAAAATAAAAATTCGGAACAATATTTTAAATTTATTGTTTAATTTAAATCTGGTATTTCGATAGTAAATTTTGTGTTCTATGTTTATTCTCTTTTCATATTATTCTTAAGGGAAAAATTTAATTAATTAACTCCTATTTTTTATGGGACAAAAGGTGTACAAAATACTAAAATATATTGACGTTATAGTCTAAAATCTGAGTGCAAGAGAAATCATTCGTATTAAAGATTAAAATCATTCAGAATTTCAGCAATTAATTCATGATCGTACAATTCTAAAAAAATGAAATTGAATACATGAAATGTATTGTAATGAAATTGTACATTTATTTTTACTTTCGAATATACGAAGAACAGAGGGAGTAATGTAATTGTCAAAAAATTCGAAATCTAGATTTCCAAGTTTCACAAAGTTTCATAACCTTTCTAAGTCTGAAAAACATTATTTCCATTATGTTTGTCAGTTTGTCTATCAATACTATAACTCAAAATATAATTGATCTAAAATGATGAAATTTGACGTATGGAATTACGCCTAAATTTGTTGATGCCTTAAATTTTGAACGAAACCCAATCTATGAAAATATTGCCTTTCTGGCTGCTGCAGAATAATTGAACTCGATAAGCATAAAATGTGAAAAATTCTAGATAGATAAAATATGATATAATTTTTGGAATTACATCGACTTGACTCTGGACCGAATTTGCCGAAATAATATTCATGAAAACCCACTCATTGAAACCTATTCTAAGAAAATCTGTCTTTCTGATTGCTGTAGAATACGTGAACTCAATAACTATAAAATGTAAAAAAGATAAAAGTGGTATAATTTTTGGAATCACATTCACTTGATTCTGGACCGAATTTGCCGAAAAAATATTCATGAAAACATATTCTATGAAACCTATTCTATGAAAATATGTCTTTCTGATTGCTGTAGAATAAGTGAACTCAATAACTATAAAATGTAAAACACTAGACAGATAAAATACGATATAATTTTTGGAATCACATCGTCTTGACTCTGGATCGAATTTGTCGAAAAAATTTCAATGAAATTTCTTTTTTTTCTTTATTATTCCTGATTTTTTAGTAACTAATTAATTTCTTAAACAATTTTTTTTGTTATCAAAGCAAAATCATTTATTGAATAATCTCACCGCCATGCCATTTATCCAAATTCACCTGTTATGTCCGGTAGTTAAGTACTTTGAATTCAAGACTCCAAAGACACTCCCCTTAAATCGATAGGTTTAGAATCTAATATGTCCGTTTTTATTAAATTCGGAATCAAATAGTAACCGTCTATCACTCTGTAATTCCGATTAACGGTAACAACTCACAAATGAAATAAATCAATAAAACTGGGTATGCGTGCCTATAAATAGAATTATTGATCCGTTTCAAATTTAGATTTTGATTTGTTGGGAAAAGAGTGTTCAAAATGTATACACATGGCACAGATTCAGTAAAAATTGTTATATTCACGCCAAAAATTATGCGAACAATCAAAATAAAAATTCGGAATAGTATGTTTAATTTAAGTCTGGGATTTTAATAATAATGATAAATGCTGCAATCTATATTTTTTCTATATTTTTTTATTTTGATACTATTAATTTGGAACAAATTTGGGACTCAGAAATCCATTCTGGGGAAATTTGATTTTTTGGATGTTACAGCATAAGTGAACTCGATAACTATAAAATGCAAGGAACTAGAAAGATAAAATGTGATATACAGGATAATAATATAAAACATAGATTTTATTAAATTTGACAAAGGAGTGGCCGTCTATCGAATTATAATTTCGATAAATGGTAAATACAATAATTCATACACGTAATCAATTATACTCGGTAAGTGTTCTTATGAATAGAATTATAGATTTTTTTCTCTTTCTTATGAATAGAATTATGGATAAAATTAAATGATCAATTTCCGTAATATATATTATTACAGATTATACAAAAATCCCAGGGAATGTACGGCGAAAAAATCTAACAGCCTCAGTAATGGATAGCACATGTTTACTCTGCACGAATATGGAAAAGGAAAACATAGATAAAACGGCACAGCAAATCTATACTTATATAAAGCTCAATGTGTGTGCGTGTGTGTGTTGGCGCTCTACAGGCCAGATCATTCGACCTACAGTTACCAAATTTGGCACATGCATACCTTGGAGGTCAAGAATGTGCACCTGGGGTCCCTTTTTTGAGTTTTTAATTAGAATTTTAATTATTAACAAAAAACTAACTTTCCCGCGAAAAAATCTTTTCATTTCCCCACCGCCAAAATAGTAAGGCTTCAGTTTTTTCCCCACGCTAATGAAGATAGGCTTAACATATTTTCGGCTAATTATTTAAAACGATTCTGTTTATTTTCTTAATGTTTGATGCATTTAAAATTAAACATTGTTAATTAATCGATCTTTCAGATTCATTCTGAAATACTTTTGAATTAAAATAGAATAAAGAAAATTAAAAATTTTTAATCTGTGTAGCGTTACCCCAACTGGCGTAGAAAATTCACGCATTTGCGTTGCCTTAATTGCCGTTGAAAATTCACGCATGCGAATTCTGTTCTGATTGCTGACAACTCTATTTTTAAAAGTTACTGATTTGGTTTTGAAAACTTACCATGTTTCCGTCCGATTATTTCAAACGATTCTGTTTATTTTCGTAGAGTTTCAAGCATTTAAAACTAAGCAGTGTTAATTAATTAATTGATCTGTTCACGATGAATCTGAAAAACTTTGTAGAAAACTTCTTGAGATATTACAAAAATTAAGAAAGATATTCTTAAGTGCCCATAAGGTTTAAATGCTCAGCGACTCTGTTTTCAGTACGCATATTAAAAAAATTGCTTCGTTTCAGTAAAAATTGTTCTTATATAAATTGCAATTTAACCATTTTTCCACTTTAATTTAAAGCATAAATTCTACGGGAGCTAACAGAAAATTATAGAGATGCATATTACGTTATGGCTGAAGACCTTTATAATATTATGAGTGACTTATATGCCTATCAAAATTTGCAGCTTTAAAATATTTTGATGAAGAGGCTATTAAAATAGGAGTTACATAAAATATTCAATTATTAAAATTTTAGCGAGCATTGAGATTGGCGAAACGGCTGGTCGCCAAAGGCAGCTAGTTAGTAATAAAAAAACCATAACAGCAGAAAACGTACAGAATGAACTCGCAATTGATCAATACTCATAAGGGGGAGACCTAGCTCAACTACTTATGTAATTTAAATGACTTCGTCTCTCTGGATTCTATTCGGTTGTGACAAAGCATATAGTTTATAGAACAAACGCATGAATTCCAGCCCTAATGGAGCTATTATAGAGATTTTCGAATATACTAGGTACTTTATTTTTGCCAACAAATTCGCCAAGTTTGTCGCTAAGGTTGAGCTTTCAGCACCCGCTATAGGTATTTGTAAAACTTTCTTTCAGGAGATACCAGGAATCAAATTTCCTGGTAAGCAATATTATAGATTTTTGGCTGTGCTATTTAATACCTAATGAATCGGTTATGAGTTAAAAAGAAAGCAATAACACGAGATGCAAACACATTAATTTTCATTTACCTCAAAAAACAAAACTTCAGGCTGCCTTCCTTACTTCTCAAATAAATTAATCATGGGTGGTCCTTTCAATAACAGCCGTTATTTTTGCTATCTGTATAAATAAGATATTACATATTTATAGGTCGCATTAAAAATATCACTCGAGCACAGTTTGTAACTATGGATTGATTTGTCTCTAAGAACAAAAGAAAAATCACACAGACAATTAAATTAATTAATCAGTTTTGAAATTAAGGTTCCATGTAAATAAACATTATTTTATTGTTGAGATATAATATCTTAGCAAAGTGTTAAACATCTTGTACTAACAGAAGTAATTAAAAGATCTATCACAAAATTTCTTTCTAACATTATAAAAATGAAATATGCGATGTTAAAGAAAAGTTTTTTTTAAAGAAAATTATTTATAATACATAAATTAAAAATTATTGGGGTTTGTTTTATGTCTTTAAATTTCAAATGTTTGAAATTATTGAAATTTCAAATCAATTTTATTTATTCATTTCAATGAATCAATAAATTTAATGGTGTGTTTGCAAATTTCGAATATGTTTTTGAAGTTTTTGTTTGCTTGTTTTATTTATTAATAGTTATATCGAATTTTTAATTTATGATACCCTATCTCAGACAGCAATTGAAAAAATTTAGTTTCTGGCGACAATATTTCTAAACAAAGCATCCAAATATGAAATATGTACTCTTGCGAAGAAGTATTTCACTAAAAGCGACTGGAATGAGTAATGTAACAATTGTGATTTAACAATACTATCAACTAACAGTAAGGACATCACTATTAAATTGCAATTATTGCACTATTGTTACAATCAATGTAAATTAACAATAAACGAATACTCGTTTATTATCAGTTTAAAACTAGAAAAGTGAGCTTATGACTTTACTGTGCGGATATTTATATTGAAGAAATATTTTTGTGAAAAACAATTTGCGACGCTACTTTTGCGCGAGTTTCTTGATTCACATCACTTTTAAGTGAATTATAATTTAATTTTAAAGAACTGAAGTTCTAGGCGACTTGAAATGGAGGCAGCTGTAACCACAGCATGGGTAGTAGTACTGCCTTGGTTATGGTGGTTGTTCAAATTTGTAATATTCGGAGAAATATTCTATTGCTTACCTATTAGTATTTGTTGCTATTTACTTATTTTATTGGCCAAAGAACGAAATAAATATGATGAATTATGGATGAAAATCAAAAATGGAAAGGAAAAATGGATTAAACTGGATGTCTCCACACAAACTGAAGCAAAAGTTACTAAAAATCAAGCTGTACAAATTCCCGTTGACATAAAACAAGTAAACCAAGAAACTCAAACCCTTCCATGCTCAAATGTCTCCAGCGAAGATACTTTTCACAAATTTTTACATTTTTCGTCTCTGTCATTTTGGGCACGCCAGTATCAAAATTATATGAAAATAAGACTCCAGTTAAAATTTGAACCCACTCTCACTACTATTCAAGAAGTAGAAGAGGAGGAACCCGCCATATACAAACATAAATATACTGAAGTATTTGTAAACTGGCAAAAAGATCTGGAAATAAAACTAAAAGAAAAAGAACTACCTTTCTTCCGGCGAAAATTCCGAAAACTTAAAAGGAGACTCCTGAAGAAATAAGAAAAAAAAATCTAATAAATAGTACATGTTTATAGAAAAATTATAAGAACAGATTTGGTACAGATGTATTTGATGACCGTTATACAATATGCATTATCAAATTTCATTACGAACAAATATGCTATTATAAAAAAAACCTCAAATGGGAAAAGGCAAGAACCTTTACAATTCTTCATGATACTTTTTCAAACTGGTGAACAATAATATTGCACGAGAAAATTCCAAGATTAAAATTTACAAAAGAAAGAATAAAAACATGAATTGCAGTAAAAGGCAATCATAAGGGTATGAAAATCATTTAAAAATCCGGATTAAAATGAGGCAATGACATCCCTAAAATGGTTCAAAAAATAGAATTTAACGGGGGAAGATAATGGAAACATTCGGAATAGTCTTCAAATGCAAAAGTTGGATAGCGAAAATTTGCGATAAATAGAAAAGAAAAACAATCCATAAGAACCATGAAAATATGTAAGGAAGAAAGATGAAAGAAATATAAAAACGTCATTTTTAAAGAGGAAATATAGAAATGAAGATATTACAAAAAAATAGCTATCATGCAACGGTATTTTAAAGAAGGGTAGAAAAAAAAATCTACAACGTGTTTGAAAATGTTTAGAAGTATTTTTTAGAACGAGCGCAAAAATTAAACATTGCACAAATAGATCATCATTGGGATGCAAAGAACCAACAATAACAATAAATACAAAGGATTTCATGACATTTTTGAAAATACTCCATGTATGCATTTAAAAAATGCTGAAAATAAAAACTGAAGTAATACTCATTTCTTAGAACTACGGAAGTCATGAAAAGGTTGGGATGGAAAAGCTTCCATAACATAGCTGAATCATCGTATGAATAGAATTTCAAGAAAAAAGAATGTAAAAATTTGAATCTGCCCTAAAAGACAAACTTTGGACAACGGAGATCAACTACAGCTGGGAATGAAAGAAATTCGACAACATCCAAAACAATGCGCAAAAAAAAATCGATAAGAAATATAAAGTTTAAGATTAAAATTAAACACTGCACTATGAGAAAATAACTGGGAAGCTAACATCACTGAGAAATCGGAGATGGGGGTGAAAGCTGGGATGAAACAACAGGGGATGAAAAATATTCAACAACATACAGAAAATTGTGCAAGATAAAAAACTTTAGAGAAGAAATAGAAAGAATAAGATTTTAAAGAAAAGCTTAATTTTGCAAGTTCATTGACCAAAAGTGGTGATAAAAAAGATTCCACAAATTTCTGAGATTGTTCCAGTAGTAAGATTGCAGAAGGAAAGGAATAATTAAACATGGCATTACGAAACCATCATTCGGAAGCCAACATCAACTATAACTCCGAATGGAAAAGGCTTCCGGACATCTCTGA
>JAPMOR010071862.1:452990-544985 GCA_026543865.1 Argiope aurantia
AGATAAAAAAACTTTAGAGAAGAAATAGAAAGAATAAGATTTTACAGGAAAGCTTAATTTTGAAAGGTTATTGCCCAAAAGTGGGGATGAAAAAGTTTCCACAAATTTCTGAGATCGTTTCTGTAGTAAGATTGCAGAAGGAAAGGAAAAATTAAACACCGCACTATGAGACCATCACTGGGAAGCTAACATCAATTATAACTGTAAAAGGAAAAGGATTCATGACATCTCTGAAAAAGCCCAGAGAATGCATTTAAAAAACAAATGCTTAAACTAAGAGCTTTATTAATAGGTATTCATCGAAGAAATCCTGGAGAAGTTGGGATGGACATGATTCTTCAATATCACTGAAATCATCGTAGAAATTCAAGAAAAAAAATTAAACATCGTAATCTGCCATATAAGCCAAACGTTTGACATCGGAGATGGGGGTGTAAACTGGGACGAAACAACTGGGGAAGAAAAATATTCAACAACGTACAGAAAATTGTGCAAGATAAAAAAACTTTAGAGAAGAAATAGAAAGAATAAGATTTTATAAAAAAGCATAATTTTGCAAGGTCATTGCCCAAAAGTGGGGATAAGAAAGATTCCACAAATCTCTGAGATTTTTCCAGTAGTAAGATTGCAGAAGGAAAGGAAAAATTAAACACCGCACTATAAGGCCATCACTGGGAAGCTAAAATCAACTATAACTGTAAAAGGAAAAGGATTCTTGACATCTCAGAAAATGTTCCCGGAATGCATTTTAAATTGTACTAATAGAAATTTATCGAAGAAATCATGAAAATGTTAGGATGGAAATGATTCTAGAACATCCCTTAAATTATCGGAGAATTTCAAGAAAAAAAAATAATGTTAACATTATTATCTGCCCTAAAAGGCAAAAGTTGTACAGCGGTGATCAATATCAACTGGGGTTGAAAGACATTCGATAACATCCAGAAAATTTTGCCAAAATAAAGTTTTTGAGAAGAAATAGAAAGATCAAGATTTTGCAAAAAAGAGTGTATTTGCAACATCAACTTCAAAAAATGGGATTTAGAATGATACCAGAAGATCTGCACTAGAAATGCTGCACTAGAAAATCATCATTGGGAAGATAATATCAACAATAACTGTGAATGCAAATAATTGCACGACATATCTGAAAATAGTCCGGAAATGCATTTAAAAAAGAAATGATAAAACTAAGAACTATAATAATAGGCATTTATCGAAGAAATAAAAAAAAACAGTCGGTTTGGAAATGATTTCATAACACCCCTCAAATTGTTATACTAACGGACTTTCAAGGAAGAAATGTAAATATTAGAACCTGCCTTAAAAAGCAAAAGCTGGACAGCAAATAGAAAACAGCCAACAACATCCAGAACAGTGCAAGAAAAAAAATTAGATATGGAATAGAAAGATTAAGGTTTTATAGGAAAAGAAATATTTGCAAGGTCATCGGCAAAAAATGGAAATGAGAAAGGTTCCACAAAATATTTAAAATTCTTTGCAGAATGAATGTCAAATTTAGAAGTAAAATTTAATATAAAAATGAGAAATAGCATTTAAATGTTATTACAAAAATGTGAAAATAATCTTCAACTAGGAATGAAAAAGAATTTAATATTATTTTTGCAAATGTTTTAAAAATTAAACAGCGGGAAGATTATGTATTTCTTTCTTAAATTTTGAAGAAGAAATTTAATGTACAGTATTACAAACAGTACTTGGTATCAAAAGATTATGCAGTTTTTCTGCGAGAAATTATATGGAGGAAGCTAAATATTTTAAACCATGATAATAATAAATTTTATTTTATCAGCATGATTTAACAAAGATTAAAAAATTACATAATCCCTTGAAAGTTTTCATGTATATTTATGTTTTTGACACCTACTTCTTGAGGCACAGTTGAAGAAAGAAACTGCTGAACATTATAATTTCATTGTCAAATCATTTATATATCAATATATTAAGACGCTTTTCTTTATTTTTATTTTATTAAAAATAATTCTGTATTTTTCTTTTTAATTGTATAAAAATATTTCTAATTCTTTTTTAAAAACATTTTGTGAATAAATTTTCATTTTCCTTTCAGTGTGCTTTTATTGATTTAAACGTTTTCTTAGCATTTAAGAAATCAAACGAACTTGCTTTAAAAGTAAAACAACAATAATATTTAGATATCATATTGATAGTGTTAGTAAAACGCCACAGACATATTTATTTGCCGGATGCTAATTCGACGACTGAAACCAACCTGAAAGTTTCACCGAAACAGTGTAGAAAAAAATTAAATCTCTGATTTGCGTGAATTCCAACTTTCTCCATAGGAGTGTTTGCAAAATTTCCGAAGTTCAAAACGAAAGTCCGATGAAACACATGTCCAATTTCAAACAAAAATTAGATCTAATTTTGAGTATTATCTAAAACTGTGAAATGTCAGCGAGTTTAAATCGCTTTGTGATTTGATCATTTCTGATAAAATATTCGAATCCTTAGATAAAGATATCGTCCCCTCCCTCATATTGCTATTCATCAATCAGATTCGTGGTTTCAGCCATTAAAGATATCAAAACAGTGCGACCTAGTATATTTTGCTTCTAAAAAAATCGTTGCATGAAACGAAAGTGCCATATTCAGGCCCTGCAAGTTGGCAAATAAATCGTCAGTCAAAACCAAACTATCGTGAACCTAACCATAATAACTTTAGACATCCCCCCCCCCCAAAATTCGGAATGATCCCATTAGTTCTGGAATATTCATAGAATATTCATCCCCAATAGTTCTGTCTAAGAAAAAAGACGGATCCACACGAGTGTGCTTGGATTTTCGTTTAATTAATAAGATAATGATAAGAGACCGCTTCCCAAAGCCTATTGATGATGTATTAAATCAATTGCAAGGAGTTACCGTTTTTCCAACCATAGACCTTAGAAATGGGTTTTACCATGTAGGAAGCACACAGCCTTTGTCCCAAGTACAGACCAATACGAATTTTTAAAAGTCCCGTTCGGCTTAGCTAACAGTCTAAGTGTATTTCAGAGATTTGTTTATACTGTATTCCGTGATTTAATTAATGAAGGTATAGTAGTGATATACATGGATAACATAATCATCCCATCAAGCAGTAAATTTGAAGGTATACAGCGTTTAGCAAAGATGCTAAAGACTGCCTCAGAGTATGAGTTAAGACATTAATTTCAAAAAATGTCAGTTTCTTAAAATTACAGTTGAATTTTTAGGCCATGTCATTCACAATGCAACTATAACCCCTCACCAGAGAAAACTAAGGCTGTACAAAAATTTCCAGAACCTAAAGATATCAAACAAGTTCAAAGTTTCTTGGGGCTTACAGGTTATTTCAGAAAATTTATTCAGGGCTATGCTAGTATAGCAAAATCCTTAAGTGACTTTCTAAGCTATAATAGTGATTTTAAATTTGGCAAGGAAAAAAGCCTTTAAAGCCTCAAGGACATTCTTTCTACTAAACCAGTCCTTCATATTTTTCAACAGAGAGCAAAAACGGAATTGCACACTGATGCATCCAAATCTGGATACGGTGCAATTTTATTGCAAGAATCGGATGACGGGAAACTTCACCCTGTACATTTTATGATCCGCAAAACATCGGTTCAAGAGGAAAAGATTCCAGCTATGAATTGGAGGCCCTAGCAATAATGCAGGCATTACAAAAAATTCGCATTTATCTATTAGGAAACAAACTCAAAATTGTCACAGACTGTTCGGTATGGGCAAAAAAGAAGTAACTCTCAAAATTGCTAGATGAGCTCTTGCTCTTGAGGAATTCGAGTATGAAATCATTAATCGTTCAGAGACTCAAATGCGTCATGTCGATGCATTAAGTCGTTACCCTTTTCGACTGTGGTGAAGTAATACCAAATATTGTGGCTGCTTAGTCAAAAAACGAATTTATCAAAACTATTAAGGAACTCCTTCAATCTGGTAAAGCTGAAAATTACTCCCTTAACTATAACGTACTCTATAAAATCGAAGAGGATAGAGAAAAATTAGTAGTTCCTAGAGCTATGCAAATAGAAATTGTTAAACAATATCATGAATTAGGTCATTATGCTATAGGAAAAATTGAAAATTTAGTAAAAGAGTCTTACTTCTTCCCTAAAATTAGAAAATGTGTTGAGGAAGTAGTGTCTAATCGTGTTAAATGTATTTTAATAAACAGAAAAAAGGGAAAATGAGGAGGGTTTTTAAACCCCATTCCTAAAGAGAATGTTCCGCTTGCAGCATATCTTATAGATTTTATCGGACCATTACCTTTCACTTATAAGAATTACAAGCATATTTTCACTATGGTTGATGCATTCACTAAATTTGTGTGGTTTTACTCGGTCAGCTATAGAAGCAATACAAAAAATTAAATCAACAGCAAACGTATTTTGGGAACCCGTGTCAGATCATAACAAATAAAGCTTCAGCATTTACATCTAGTGAATTTGAAGAATATTGTAAAAAAATGAGAAAATCGAACATTTAAGCATTACAACGGGCATACCCAGAGGAAATGGACAAACAGAAAGGATAAACGAAACCTTGATCCCTATTCTCTCCAAACTATCAATCGGAGATCCAAACAAATGGTTTAAATGGACAGGTGTTGTGCAAAAGACCATGAACTTTACGACTTCAAGAAGCACAAAATTTTCTCCGTTCAAGCTGCTGACTAATGTGAAAATGAAGATCAATGATTAGCAGAGAATCCTGGAAATTCTGGAAGAGGAGTATACCAACAATTTCATGAACTAGTTGTGAAATGCTTCGAGATGAAGCAAAGGACAACATCCGGCAGATCCAAGAAGAGAACAAGAGGGTGTATAATAAGAAAAGAAAAAAAAAGCTCATACATACAAGAAAGGTGACCTGGTGGCTATTCAGAGGATACAGTATGGAACTGGTCTCAAAGTGAGAGCCAAATTCTACGGTCCTTATGAAGTACTAGCTGTCAAACCCCATGATCGTTATGATGTTCGAGAAGTTGGAAACCATGAGGGTTCAAATCTCACTTCAACGGAGGCTAATCGCATGAAGAGATGCGGCAGTAACTCCTAAACATAGTCTGTCGGCTGCATACTCAAAATTGTAAACTAGAAACTGTATATATAACAATATATAACTTATATTGTGCAAAGTACTGCTTTGTGTTTTTTCCCCTCTCTTTTTCAGAATTCTTGTATTCCATGTATGGCGATATCTCTGTGGACCATCGCGATCGGCGGTCACGAAATATGGCCCAGCTGTAGAAGCGGTTGCGGCAGTCTCCACGAGATGGTGCAGGCGGCGACATTGTGAACCCTAATTCTAGTGAATATGGAACGAGACTAGAGAGCCGGTGCTGGACTGTTCGGATTGAATGGCTGTGAACTGTGGTAGTACGATGTGGTGGCCATACTGTAATATGTACCAAAACTGTAAATATGTACAATAGAATCTATATTTAACCATAGACATCGTTTCGTAGCGAGTTCTTTCAGAAGATGTTGACATTCGCTCCCACATTTATGAGTAGCTCTGTCTTAATAGTTCTGCCTGCTACGTTTTCCAAAATTTTGACACATGTTGCCCGAGCTATTACAGAAGCCTTATATCTAATCTCTACATTTTGATACGCATTTTCTCTACTTCTACACACCGTCTTTATCACACTTACAGAAAAATACTTCAAATTAGAACCCCAACTCCGTTTTCATTTGATCCGCTTTTACATACAGAAATCCATTTCACAGTTGAAATGATGCCACAATCAGTTGAAAATAATAAATAACAACTAATATCTTCAACGTATCATACAGTTAATTAGAAACGAAAAAGAAATAAGATAAATGAACTAATTTGGCTTTGAAAGGGTGCAATACATGAGTTTTGGCAACAAATTAAGATTTGAAATTTTATTCAACTAACGGTATCGATACAAATTCAAAATAAATATTCAATATGTTCAAATATTTCAAATCACAGAAATATATATATTTATAAAAATGGATTATCGTAAAAAAATGTCACGTTACAAAAATGTTTACAAAACAAAAAACATAACTATTCGATTAAGTATATTTATAAAGGAACGTCATCCAATATTTACATAGGTTGAAGTGTAGTTTAGTGTGCCCTCGAGTTTGTCACATGAAACTATCTTATAGCATCCCTAATGCTGTTTTGTTTATTACTTTTTACAGTGACTGAGTTATACATGAACTACAACTATTTTAAGAAAAAATGTTAAATTAAGAATAATAAAAAAATATCAGTTAATGATTTTAATTTATTTTTGTATTATAGTTAAATTTTTTTATTGCTAATAAGACACTGTAATGTTATTTTTAATATGCATACGAACAGAAAATATTTATTCTTTCTCAATACTTAACTGTCGGTATACGTTTTAGAAATCGTCTGTAATGGAATTTCTTGCACTTTTCGTAATACTTTTTCTGATCTGACGGTTTCCTTGATAGTTCGTTATGTCGATAATTGGTCATGAACGGATGTGCGGTAAATGGTATGGCAGGAAATATTTTGAACAAGCAGAATGGATAAAGGGCGAGTGGTATATATATATATATATATATATATATATATATACAGTCGCTCCAAGCCAAACTCGGACACCATAGAAAAAAATCTTGTTTTGCAGAAATACTTTGACTAAAAGGAATTCAAAAAAAGTAAAGATGGTTTTCTAATAGTGAATTTATTGCTCTATTAAAAACAAACCAAATAACGCTAATTCATAAATTATAATGACAAATTTAGAGATAAAAATAAAATTGCGGAAGAAAGAGAGCGCAAGCCAAACTCGGACATCTGACAATAAAGAGCCAAATAATTGCAATTCTGAGTGAAAAGTGTAGACAACTTCATGAAAAAACATTGCAGTGGTTCAGCTGAATTCTCGATTTGACGTTTTTTCATTTATTGCAGAAAAAAACTTAATTTATTGAAAATGTCAAGGCAAAGGGGCCAAACGAGCATAGAGTTAGGGAAATTGATTATTAAGCATACTGAAGATGGAAAGTCTGTGCGAGAAATATCGGATATTGTCAAAAGAAGTTATTCCACGGTTCATGACATCATAAAATGCTACAAAACCAATAATCAGGTGGAAAATAAGCCTAAAAAAGCCCATAACAAGATTTTCACCGCAGCAGATGAGCAATATTTAGTGAGAAAAGTGAAAGTAAATCCCTTCCTTAGCGCTCCAAAGCTAGCTATTATTGCTGAAAATGAATTAGGAAAAAAAGCTAGTCCATCAACAATTAGAAATGTGCTCCATAAGAAAAATTTCAATGGAAGAAAAGCCAGACAAAAGCCTTTCATAAGTAAGCCAAATCAAAATGTAAGACGTGAATTCGCAAAGGAGCATGAAAACAAGGATTTTTCTTACTGGAAACAAGTATTATTCACTGAGAAGAGCAAATTCAATATATTTGGATTAGATGGCAAGCCATATGTTTGGAGAAAATCGAATGAGGAATTGCGTAGAAAAAACTTGAAACCAACTGTGAAGCATGGTGGCGGATCAGTAATGGCCTGGGGATCATTTTCAGCTGCTGTCCTAGGAACTTTGCATTTCATTGAAGGGAGAATGGATCAGAATGTATACCTTGACATTTTAAAAACAAATTTGCCACTATATGTGCAAAAACTTTCGTTTGGCAATAATTGGAGATTTTATCAGGATAATGATCCCAAGTATAAAGCTTATAGAGTGCGTTCCTTGCTCCTATATAATTGTCCTCACATCATGGAAACACCACCCCAAAGCCCAGTCATAAATCCCATCGAGAATTTGTGGGATCATCTTAACAAAAAAGTCAAAAAACAAAAAGGGAACACGCTGTTTCAAGTAAAACTGAGTTGAAAAGAGTATTATTGCAAGAATTAGACAATATTCAGCCTAATTTTTGAGAAAAATTGGTGCAGTCTATACCTAAACGCCTTAAAATGCTTATAAAAAAACAAAGGATTATATACAAAATATTAATTCATTTGAAATATTAACTAGTTTTAAAAATCTTCTTAGCCGTCCGAGTTTGGCTTGTGCGTTAATTTTTGTTTTGTTTTATTTTTTACCATAATTTCTGGTTACAATGTAATAATTTATATGTTTCGTTATCTGTTTTTAATACTGCAATAAATATATTATTAAAAATGCATTTAATTATTTTGCTAATCATTTTTATTTAAATTTCTTTTACTTAATTAGTAGATTTTCTTTGATGTCCGAGTTTGGCTTGGAGCGACTGTATATATATATATATATATATATATATATATATATATATATATTACGAGTTGATGAAGTTGGGAAAAGGATGATTGTTTTTGATGATCAAATTTTGTATGGAGAATGGCTTTATTGCTTCTTTCTTTTCTTTTGATTACGTACTGTTCCTGTTATCCACACTGTCCTTATGTTCAATGTGCTAGCGAAGCTACTAGAATAAGGCTCCCGCTGCTAGCGAAGGATGTTTTTTTTTTAAGTTAAAACTTCTGCCTGTTGCCTTTTTCAGATGCCGAACGCACCGCATGCTCTAAAATTTACTCAAATTTGCTAAAATAAGCAGCGATAGTAATCACAAAGGTTAAAAAAAATTAAAAAATCTCAGATAAAACAATACTTATCAGTAAAGATCATAATTTCCATGCAGAAAGTGGTAACCATAACTGTTTTGCAGGAGTGTTTATTTTGTTATTGGCGACTTGTTATCCTTGGCGCAGCAAGAGGCACACTAAACTACACTTTTACCTTTATACGTTTTAAGGTATAACTATTTTTTTTATAAAAATTATACAGAAAAAAATTTCTGATGTTGTATTTTTCAATGCTCATTAGTAAAACACAAATTACTCATCATTCAATGTTTTGCATCATTCAATTTTGAATAGTAATTGGACACGATTGAAAAATGGTTTCATAACCACAAACATAATAATTGGACAAAATACTGTAACTTAGATATTTTGAAGTACAACTATTTTCTGAAAAATCATACATAAAAATTCTTAGTGTTTTATTTTTGAATACACATTAGTACAATACAAATAACTCACCAATCAATGCTTCGCATCATTGGAACTTTGAATAGCATTTAGAAAAGAAATACATTATATTTACAAAATACAACATCTTATTTACAAAACAACAAACATAACTGATGGACGTAACTTACATATTTTGAGGTTTATCAATTTTGCGAAAAATTCCACAGAAAAAATTCTTGACGCTTTATTTTTGAATACTCATAAGTACAATACAAATAACTCACCATTCAATTTTGAATAGCAATTAGAAAAGATTTTAAAAAACGGTAACAAAACAACAAACATAACTACTAGGCGAAGTGCTATAACTTACATATTTTGAAGCATAACTATTTTTTGAAAAATTGGACAGAAAAAATTCTTGATGTTGTATTTTTGAATAATGATTATTATAACTCACCATTCAATGATTCTCATCATTCATTTTGAACAATAAGTTACCCATTTTATCTACAGTTTTTCTACAATAAGCTTAAAATCCACAAAAGATTGAATGATTTCCGATTACATATATGCCTCCAAATGTTGAAAATGACAATCATTCTTCAGTCGCATCTTCAATCTCATATTTTTGAATTAACACTTCAATCATGAAGTATTTGTAATTCAAATATCCTGCCTCATTTCTCGGATGTAAAGTGAGAAATGTCGAAAATGCTTCTTCCACAAATTCGTCCTGAAGCTCCCTTGGAATGTTTTCAAGCAAAGTAGATCCCCAGATGACATCTAGAAACACAATAATACATAATTTTATACAAAAATAAGAAAACGCACAAGCATGCTTAACACAGCTTAATACACTTCCTCATATCCTTTGTCTTCACTAGATCAAAAGGAATGGTATCCCAAAAACTTTCTCGCATACTCTCTAATAAAGGTGGTATACCAGAGAACGCATTGCATGGCACTAGCGTGCAAGAGTTATAAAATATTAACTTTTGGCGTGGATTTAGCATTATTACTGAATCTATAGGTCATTCTTGGCGAATGTTTTGGCAATTAATTCTGGTATGGAGTTATCTCTTGTTGTATTTGGCTCAAAACGTAGATGAGATGTCAAATCTGTGATAGGAATTTTACCTCCCTGGCTCTCTTCGTTTTGTAGTTATTGTGTTATATTCGAAAATTCGGATTTTGATTAAATTTGATAGAAATCTACAAATTTAGTTTAAAGATCGTATACCGAATTTCATCCATCTAGCTCAAAGCATTAATGAGCTATCTTTGTCAGACATAGATTCAGGCACACACAGGACAGGCACACAGACATTTCCCAAAAATTTGTTTTCGAATTCAGGAAGGTCCAAAACGTGGAGATTCGCCAAAATCTCGAATTCGCATGTTTTTATGATTACTATTCTTTCTCTATACTACGAATACGAGAAAGTAAAAATTGAGTTGGACTTTAAAATCTATGATGTGATATGAATGGTTTCGTTCCGTGAACTCAAAATCCAGCAGTGTTTGAGCAGATATTTCTCAAGTGCTAAATGAGTCTTTCATTTATCTGAGTAGTCTTTTCATGAGTCTTTCGGAGTTGCTGAGTTACAGCACTCATCCGCATTTATAACTATACCTAACTTATTCGCATATATTGTAGCAGCTGTCGATTTCTTTTTACCTACAGTTATTGAATTTTTGCAAATGCATGTTGCGAAAGTAGAAAATTTAATTCCGCCATCAATATAATTACAGTTCGTATATTGATATTATTATAAGCTTGAAAGTTTAGTCTTTCGATAACAGTCCGTTAGAATCTTTAAACGATCTTTTCTAATCTTTTATGTATAATGAATTTCCAGTTTTGAAGAAATCTTAGAATACTTCAAGCAGTTCGAGTTTTGTCGATAAGTTGGTATATATCGTTTTGCGAATCTAAATAAGTTCGATTGCAATCCACATCTGATTTCCTGTTTTAATAATTGGAGTTGCAAATTGATCTATGTGGATTTACGTTCCTGCGATTATGATACGATTTCAAAGAAGAAGAAAAAAAAAGAACTGCTTTATGATATTCGCTGCTGAGTAATTATGAAGCTTCTTAGAATAAAGCAGCGTTCAACTACTGCGCGCAGTGGAAGCTCACGCCTACTTCAGAACGATCACGAGACTCCAATGGGACAATGGCAAATGGTTGTCTCATCTGAACAATTATTTGCCATTGTCTCATTGCGGTAACGTGAACTTCCTGAAGTAGGCGTGACCTTCTATTAAGCACAACAGTTGGCCTCCTGTGAAAGCTGCTTCAGATAAGACACAGTTCCAATTGAAGTTCAACAGAACTATTATTGCTTCTACGAATTGCATATTGCTGAAAACAATTTTCACACAACTCTGTTTGCCATATTATATTATAAAATTTCCGTGTTTCAACTTTAATTCTTTTATTGCCACAACAAAATTTCCATCCCTCATAGATATAGCAACGGCAATTCCAATTTGAAAGATACAATTATGACGGATGAATAAGTTTAACCTCTTAATTTCTTCTAATAATACAGCTGTGTGTAGCAACGTGCGTACATGTTTACACTCTACAGTGTATCTCTTGTAATTATTAATTTGTATTAGGTGAATAATTATGCATTGAATTACTTTTTTGAGTGCAAAATTATGAGATTACGATTGTTTTATCTACGAACACTTCTTTTTGAACCTTTATGAGTCACGACTGCTGAATCTTTTTGGAATTCTGAATTAATGAATTTTTGAAAACCGGAAGCGTTGGTCTGAACTTAAGAAAATAAAATTCGAATGCGCGATGCCTTTGTTATCTAAAGAAGACACCAGGCAGAAATTTTTACTTTAAAAACATCCTACTACTTCGTTAGCTCATTAAAAGTATTTCTGAGAATAACAAGAACAGCACAAGAAAAAATGAAAGCATCCTAATAGCTTCAATACTAGAGACTGGTACTTCTCTCAAAAAATTTGAAGGAATAAATAAACTTACTCGGTTCAACTACTTCATTTGCTAAGGGAATGATTTAAAAAAAACAAAAAAAAAAAAACCAGACTTTTCAGTGAACCAAACATCGTTCTGTCGATGTCATATATTTCGAAATGCAGACACGGAATTCGCATATACAATATCCCTCATAATATATGTGAACATATTTATGATTATCCTAATCATCAGACATTAAATTATTGAACACTCATAACTTATCTAATAATCAAGGGAATTCTACAAAAATAATAATAATAAATCGCATTCTATTAGAATGTTAACTAAGATGAAAAACTGAAATAAAGACAAACGATTCGAAAAGCTCGAGCAGATATTTTTACTTTCAGTTCTGACAAAATTCATAAACAGACGAATTTAATTAGAATAAAATAAATTGGTAAGAATAGCAAAATATTATCTATTCATAATTAGCTTTAAAAATCGCACTTATTTATTTAATAGCAGTTAATAATAAGTTCGATTATAAAACGTTAATTAATTAAATTCTTAAAGAATGTTTATTTGTCGATTATTTTTAATTTTCATTTCTTACAAAATAAATGTATTAAATATTCAACTCACCAGAGAAAAGAATTATAAACTAGTCAGTATTAGGGTTTCTAGGAAAATTATTCTTCTTGCTTTTTTTTGGGGGGGGGGGGGGTTGCCACATTGGCGATAAACTCGAGGGCACACTAAACTAGGATTAAACCGAAAATTTAAGCCTATAACAAAATAACATCAATATTTCAATTTGACGACGCATGATATTGCCCTAATAGAGAAGATACCTTCCATAAAATTAGTAGTAGAAGAAATTGTATTTACCTTTGCACTCTTCATCCTCATAAAAAACATGCTCTATTATTTTCTCTCTACAGAACAGAACCAGGAACCCTATTTGCTGCAGCATATTACTATAAAACGTAGGGTCGGACTTTCTGAGTTTCGATACTTTCCGGGTATTCAAATGCTAGAAAAAGAAAAAAATTCTTAGTTATTGAGAGAATAAAGATACATATGAATAAAAAAAATAAACGCACTAAAAATGTTTTTTCTAATAGCTGATTCATAATGATGAGTTACCATTTTTATCGAATAATTTAGTTCTTTTAGATTAAAATCCCCAATTGAAGCGGGTCTAAAACGATTTGAAATTGAACCACGCCATTTCGAAAATTGACAAATTACATCCGCACTTATTGTGAATGTTTGGTGGAATAGCATTTGAATCCGCGATTTAGGCAGCAATCGCGTATGCAGTCACGTGATCTGGAACAGATATTGGATGCAATCAAGTGATCTGGAGCAGAGCTCGATGAAAATTTGTGATGAAGAAAGGGTTGTAGTGGTACTAAAGATGAACAAATACGATTATTTATCCTTCGACCTTTCTCGTATGCTTACCTAATATGGCGGGTTCTGTGTATAGTGTCGAAGTATAATGAAGACAATAGAATATGCAATTTGAAATACTTTTCTTCGTAATTTTCTACAATTTTTTTTTCAAGATCGTGCACTCAAATACAATAATTTAGTGTGTTAAATTTTTACTTTCTCGTATACGAATTATAGAAGAATTTTAATAATCGTCAAAAAAATTCAAATACAAATTTATTGAATCTCCACGTTTTAGAGCTCCTTGAGATTGAAAATACATTTTTGAAAAATGTCCATCCATTTGTCTGAGACAAAAATAACTCAAAAGCGCTTTGAGCTAGACCGATGAAATTTGGTATGAGGTTTTCAGATCAAATTTATAGATTTCTATCAAATTTTGTGATTACTCCGTTCACAGGAAATCTGTCTGTCCGGCTGTCCCAATAAAAATGAACTCAATAACTACAAAATGAAAAGAGCTAGATGTATAAAATTTGGTACACAGATTCAACATCTATTACGTTGGCATCTATCAAATTTTGAGCCAAATACAGCAACGGGTTGATTATATTTTCAGAAAAATGTAATCGTGATGACTCAAAAACGCAATAATTTAAATATATGAAATTTGGTATGTGATTTTGTAGCTACAACTGCTTCTCTGTGTAAAATTTGGCATGCAAGGCGTCCTCAAATTTATAAGAGTATGCGAGAACGTTTTGAGGAGACCACTCTCGCTCATTGTGTTTCATCATACAAAAAAAGAAAAAAAAACTGGCCGACAGACAGGCAACATACAGACAAATTTGGTCCAAAATTTAAAATACATCGCTATAATTTTGAATTTTGTCTAACTAGGTTGTTGAATTTTTTAACAAACATGCTTATAAAATGCACACTAACAAAAAAACACGGATGAATTTTTTTTGGCGAACTCACAGTTCAAGAATTAATAGAAATCTAAAATTTCAATGTGCTGACCTTATACCGAATTCCTTATATCCCACACAGCATTTTTAATAGACTTATCGATTGACAAGCAGTTGAGAATACTTCCACTGATTTTATGTGTGATTTTAGATTATATAAAGTGCATACTACAAGAAATTCTTACGTTAATAATTTACATGAATAAAATAATTTAAAAAATGAAGAACATTTCAAAAAAAAAAATCTTAGATAATCTGATATTTTGTATGCCTCAAAGAATCGATCAAAATACTGGATGAAAAAAATTGCAACAAATTTAATTTCCGATTCAAAAACAAGTTTAAATGGTTTTTCAAAAGAAAGAAAAGAGAGCAATTATGAAAAAAAAATAAGTTACTAACTTATCTTGACATGGAGAAACTTTATAATTGGTTGCAATAATCATCTAAGAAATTTATTGCGCAACAGTGGGAATGGAGGAAGAACAGGTTAAAAAAAATCTGCTGGCATTTTACGACATCGCCTTCTAAAATGTTCGTAAATAATGTCATCATTCAGCTAAAATTCGGAATCACTCAATTGGGAAATGTTAAGAATCTGTAATAGCGTTTTCCCTTCATAATTAGTCTCTTAGTAAGGTAGAGAGATTTAAAGGCGTTCTTAATAGATTCTGAATGGATTCAATTACTCTCAACTTTGGCTGCAAACTTGGCGGCCATTTGGCAACAAAAAGTACGTTCTTTAAGATTATGATGTTTGGCTATATTTCTATTAGAAACCGAATCTTTAGAGAATCTTTCTTTTAGAAAATTCCATGCTTTGTTAGAAAAATCTATATAAATGCGAATTGTTAAGTGAAGATTATGAAGAAATGTAGTGAAATGCAACTGTCGTCTTTTTGTGTACAACCTTGCCACTATTGAACGAAGCAGTACCGTCTGGACTTATTGCGGCCGACTGCTGTCTTCAACATATCCATCCATAACACTGGCTGATTTCCCAGACATCCTCTATGAGGCGATTGGCTCCCGGTGGTCTGTAAATGGCTAACGGCAAGAGGAATTATGAAAATGCGCTTTACACATCATTTAATTTTTTAGCAATAACATTGAATGTCTTCGTAAATGCTCTCATTGTTATAGTCTGGTGCATTTTCTGTAGGCGGTTCAAGGTCACATTTTCTACCGCTTCACTGGCACCAGACAACCAATAACAAGGTAAAAAATGTGATCTTGAACCGCCTACAGAAAATACACAGACTATAAGAGTCTGCAATATCTGTACCCATGCAAAACCTGCTTTGCTTGTTAATTAGTATTATAAATACAATGATGGTAATGAACGGCGTACCGTAAGACGAATACATTGAAGGCCAATGACACAGCAGAGTTTGAGGAAAATGATGGCAAATTTGAAGACGCAGGTTTGTAGTCTATTGTATCTGGGGAGGGAAGAAATCCTGTTTATGTTTGAATCGAGGTGACTATTGCATTAAAAATAAAGGAAGCAACAGCTGAAAGTACGTCGAATGGACATATTATTGAGAACATTGTATAAAATTATTCGTAAAGTACTGCTGTACACGCCAAGCAATATAAAATATCCTACAATTTGAATCTAAGCATCCTGCTGTCAGAGAATCCTTTGCTTTCGAAATTTCTGCATTGATGGAAATGGATGAATATTGGCTATGAAACATTTTGTGAATTGATGAAGTTCATTTTTGCCTAAATGGGGATGTCAACAATCACAGCTGCAAGACATGGGCCAAACAAATCCCTTATGTTATTTACCCAGCTCCATCATTCTAAAATCCCCGTTTGGTAATAGTTAGACACTGTTTAAACTGGAATTCTAAATGAACCAGTTTTCTTTGAACAGCTTTCGGATTACAACTCACTTAGAGTCGGTTTTAAGACGTTTCGTAATATTCGGAATTCAAGAATATGTCATTTTGGACACCATGGTTTTTATGCAGAAAGAGCTCACCCTTTACATTGATATATGGATCAAACAGTTACATAAGCAACATTTCATCAATGACAGTATTACAAACTGTAATTTCTCCAATTTTGGCTATGTGTTACCTGAAAGTCATTGTTTATAACGATTATTGAAGCAATTTGGAAAAATACGATACATCAATATACCATAATATTCCACCTGATTTTCTAAGAGCTACTGTTGAGAACGCTGTAATGCATTATCATTTGCTTTCAGAAATTAGCAGAGGCCGAATTGAACATAGAACATGTTTGTAGCATGCATCAGAACGATTAAAAACATTTTAAAATAATGTCTACGTAATTTCGTTCAACAATACTGTACATAGCGCTTTATCTGCTAGTGTCGTTTTTTTTTTTTTTCTCTCTCTGAAAATAAATTCCCACAACCATCTGCACATTATTATCACGTTTAATAACATTTTACAATATTTTTTTTTATGGTTATTTAAAGATATAACTTTAATTTTAAAGATATTTTGTATATCACAGCTTTTAATTTTTCAATTTCTTTTTTAATAATAATTTAGCTGTACATTTAGAAGAGAAAAATTGGAGATGAATACGTACTCTGAAAAACTGTGACCATTTTGGTTTTTTCATCATCTCCAGATAAAAGTCATCACTTTCTGACCTTAGGACGAAGAGCAGAGCTGCTTGACCACCGGGTATCAGTAATTCGAACATGTTTCTGAAAGCACGATCCTGTCGTCTCACAAATGAGATACAATGAAAGCTGAAAATTTTGGAAATTTTTCCCTTCCATTGTTCTAATTCAGCCCTAAAAAATATAAATTCCTATAAAATAACCAAACTTTTAAAAATTTATTTTATCGTTGTGTTTCTAAGATAAGAATTACCATTCGATACCATATTTTCACCAGTCAAGCCAAAATCGCGCCAAATATTTAAAAGTTCGCCTAACTTCCATTCTGGTGTCAAAAGTTGGGTTACTATACTTGTAATGTTATATCTGCAAAGAAAAACCCCAAGTTTGGTGACGATATTGCGCAGTTTAATCTAGAAGAATAATTGATGCATGAATTGCTTCAATCAAAGGATTTTCGTTTTTTATATCGATGGGGATGCTGCAGTCTGGTCAAAACTGTGTAGAAATGCTTTTCAAAGCAATATAATTTTTAGTTCTCTGATTATATAATTTGTATAATTTAATCATTAGACAATTAAATTATTATCATGTTTTTGATTTAATGCAAATAAAGGTACTTAATTAATTTTAATTTAAAAATTAGTAAACTTTAAATCAGATGTTAGACTTTATTTTTCATGCACTTTTTACATTCGTTTATAGAAATTTATTTTATTGCGACGAAAGAATGAATAATCATGCTATATAAGGTTAAAATAAATACGAATGTCTTCCTTTATTTACAAAAAATATTGTTGTGAGCATTTTTCTAATTAAATTTTATTTAATTATAATCACATTTCAGACTAACGCCAAAACTTTCTGTTGCAATTGTTGTTCATTTAAAACCATGCTTCTACCATTTCTGGAAAGGAGGAAAATGCTTTACTTTCAATAGCACCTTCTTCTCTTACAAACTATGCAGCGGAACAAATGTTTTCGGTTACTGCGCATGATCAGCAAAAATCAATATTATACAGAATTGAGAATCACTCTTTCTCCATTAAGGTCGGCGCGTCCTGGCCTAGGTGTAGAGCGTCTTCCCAGTGATCTCGGCAGTCCTGTTTCGGGTATGGTTACTCTTTATCTGTATTCTATCTATGAGGTGTATGAAAGAGCTCCCATGTAAAAAAGGAGTTGTGCAAGCGAGTGTCATATGAGCTAAAATCAGACTTCTACCATCGGGTGCTCAGGGATCTTTACCCTCAGAAGCTACTGCATCTCTCTTTTCCCGATCTCTTGAACTTGGTTTGAATTGGAATTCAATCCAAAGGAGATTAGCAACAATAATAGAATGACATACTTTGCATATTTCCTCTAAAGATTCAAAGCTCTAGAATGAATGGCGAAGATTATTGATGGAATGAGACGGCACATGCGATAATAAAGTATGTACTAAAAGAAGTTAAAGAAGTAAATTTCGCAATACCTATGCAGAAGTTGTCCTTAGCTTTCAGCATGAGGTATCGTCTATCTAAAATAAATAAAATTATTCTCTCCAGCATAACATCATCTAAAAAGAAGATGTATATGAAGGGATTAGTATTTTATCCTTTTAAGAATATTTTATCTCGATCGTTATGCAAGTGAATTTATGGTGAACATCCGACGTTTTTCTGTTCGAAAAAGGATTTTTTGAAAAGATGCTGGCTATAAAACTTTGGCAATATTGTAAAGAATGAATCAACATGTATTCCCACCAGTAAATTTTACAAGAAACAAAATATCACCATGGAAATCCATTATGTCCTGCGATAGTCCAAAGAAATGAAACCATCAAAGGGAATATATTTAAAATAACATTTTGTATTATACAAGTTTATAAGATTTAGAAACATATTCAAAACTCTCTATTTATAATTTCTGTAAGCTTTATCTGTAGTTATAGTCATTCAAAATAGAATTGAATATTGCAAAATAGTATTTAAATAAACCTTTGTATAAAATATTCATAAAAAGAATTTATTTACCATTAAGAAATCTATATAATCTAGCTAAAGCAGACGCTGCTTGTAGTGATCACTTTGTGTCCAATTCAAACCATCAGTACAATCAAAATGACTTAAAATCATTACAATTCTATAGGAATAAAAGGCCATCAGAAAAAACAGACCACACAACATATTTCGCACTATTCAGATATTTTAATTAGAAAAAAAAATCAAACCAATGTGCTGAATTGAAAATAATTCACACATATTTCATTTTTTGAACTTCCTTAAAAAAGCTATTGAAACCAACATTTGCTTTTTAACTATCGCTCAGTCATATTAACTGCTCATGTGAATAATGTTCATCTAAAGATTCAGCAAACTACAGGAATGATCTAGAATCGTCAGTCTTCTGATGAAGCAAGGATCCGCTCACATATCCTTCCATTTCTTTCACTTAGAGGAATCACTCCTTCAGCGTATATTCAAAGTCCACATCCTTCCCACTTCGTTTATATGTCAAATTGTATTTCTTCCATACTACATATTTCGCCTTACTCCACCATTTCACAAACATACAATGAAACAACTGGAAAAATTTTAACCTACCAACAATTTTTTACTGACGTAATCTGGGAAATTAATTCAATCAAACTATTTCAGAAAATAACATTTTTCTTTCATGCTCTACACATCGTTTGCATCGTGAAACTGTTTCCTATTCACAATTATTAGGTCACAGATTGAAAAGAGACAGAACACAGCAGAGGGTGACTTTAGAAAGTTAGTTCTGTGGTCTAGTCTCTAGATTAGTTATCTATACAATGACCCATCATTTGTCTATATAATCATTCTATATAATGACCTAGCGGATATCTGATCTTTGACACTATGCTAGCCTTAGACTTTCCTGTCTAAGGCTGGCATACAAGCAACAACTACTTTAAATGTAGAATTTTATAAAAATGATAAATACCTACATGATATAAAAACTATAATTCAAAATATTTTTGATGCCTTTCTAAATGTCTCATACAGTTTTCCCTTACTTCTATGACTATAACATTTTGGGTGAAACCTTGTTTTTTTATAGCAGCTATTAAAGTTCAATAAGTTCAATCAAAGACAGATTATGAGAATAAAAAAGAAGTGTCTGGGATTGACGGCGGATGCGAGGTTGGAAGATTAGGTGGTTTTAAATTTTTTACTACTCTCGTCTTACGAGACTGCTCTCTTCTTCAACTTACTCTTTGAGTGCCCGCTATATTTTACATAACGTCCAAGTAAACAGTTAAGAATTTGCCCACTTTACGAACAGTCAATAGTTAAAAGGAGTCAGTTGGTGTTGTGGGAACTGCAGTGCTTTAGGAATTGAAACGTTTTGATTTTGATTCGCAAAGATGACTCCACCATATCCTGTTCATTAACATTAATTATTAATATTCACATTACGTGTAACATTAAATATTATTATTTTATAAGAATATAGTATAACTTTTTAAATTAATATTCTTCAATTTATTTAATAACGATTTTAATAATTCAGTATATTGTATTGTATTCTGTATATATATTCATTGTAGTTAGAGTAAGTATTTGGTAATTCAGAAAATTTTAGCTTTTTACAAATTTATTTATTTGCAAATTAGAATAATAAAATCTTTTAATCTGCTACCTGGGGTTTCTCTCTCTTAGGTAAGTGCCTAATCGGAAATCCTCTACTAAGGGCCGGCCTCAATGATTTCAAATATATCTATAATCAGTTGAATCCATGAATCCATGTTAGAATATTTATACAATAAAACCGAAATTCAAATCAAGTTTATAATATGAGAAGCAATATTACAATGCACAAAAAATACAGAGCAAGCAATGAAAATATTAGTTGCAATCCTCCATAATGTTTAGAAAAGCTCAAAATTTCAAAACTACCTCAAGTACCTTAAGCTAGAAAATGCGATTAATAGAATTAATTTGTTGCATTTTCATTTTACCATGTTGAATTTATTTAGACCTGAACATTGGATAGATAAATGCGTCAAATAAATAATAAAAAATATTTATTGATAATTTTTTACTTTATTCATTCAAACATTTCTTGTGGAAATGTATAATTAAGACATCATTAGATTTTTGCACTTGTTAATATTTGGTAGTGACATATTCTACATTTTAATTCAATTTAGTTATTTTTTAAAACTTTTAACTGCACAGAAAATCGATATTTTATAATCTTTAGAAATCTAATGTAGTAGATTTTCTCAAATTCGGCACTTTTTGAAGTCCACCAGTCCAATATATCTTTTAGAATACATTATTTGTTGATGAATTACTTTTTTCTGTTAAAACTTGATACCCTCGCCCTTTCAGTACATGATTTATTTATAGCAGTCGGCCACAACAAATCCTGTCGATACTGCTACGTTCAGTGGTGGCGGGGTAGTCGGCTGTACGCAAGAAGAAGAAGTACATGATTTATTTGTTAAATGTGCTCTGACTCAACATCTTATCATTATTGTATTATTGGTTTGTTCCCCACATACAGAAAAACATATCTCAGAATAATTCAGTGATGCCTAAATAATTATCTTAAGTCCGGATACTCTATCCGACAGTATTTTTCGGATTAGCGAGAGTCCACAGTATTCATATTTGAGAACAATGCATTTATTCGTACTTTAGAAGCTGAAAGAACCCTCGTAAATACTTACATGTCGGTAATGCTTATGCAATGGAATTTAACTTTCTTAAATGGGTGATTTTTGAACTCCATTTGCGATCGATGAATGCAGTATGGGTCCTTATCAATCGCCACTATTTCACTGACTCGAGGAAAACGTTGCAGGATGCATTTAGTCGACATATATCCCATGCCACATCCGATGTCCATGACCAGCTCTCCGGAGAGATCACCCCATCTGAGAGAATACAGAAAGTCTTTGGTTTCATCGTTAGTGGCTTCGCACCACGCCATCTTCAGATCCTGCAACACGAAATAACATGACTTCAGCTATCTTCCCACGAGAATAGTCTTAGATAAAGTGTCTGCGAGATTAGAAATTACTAGGTTGTTCCAAAGGTAATTTCGTTTCTTCCCAACAAAGGACTTAATTGTATTTTTTTCACAGTCAAATTCACATTTGAGGTATCAATCAACGTTTAAAAAGCAGTTTTTGGCGAAAATTCCCAAGTTTTTATTGTTTCATTTTAAAACCAATTTATTTGCATTTCCAAATATGTGTTTGCTTTAATTCTATGATAAATAGAAACCGAGATATGTGATGTTTTATAAATCACTGTAGCTGAAAACAAAACCGGAAGTAGTTGAATGTTTTTCAATATTTTATCAAATACATGCCTACCTGAATTATAATTTATTTTATAATATGTTCCATCAGCAAGCTACGCGTATTAGAATACGGTTTGAGTACTTTTTATGCCGAAAGGATCGGCAATTACATCTGCTTTGGAATATTGTTTACCTTGTACAAAGGAATATTAGAACAAGACAAATGAAAACTTAAAATGAATTTTTTGAAAAGCTTGGATTTCGTAAAAAGTTTCATACGTAGAACATATCTTAAAAACTTATTAATATATTACTTTGAAATGTTGTATATATTACTTTTAGTGTGCCAAAGGTAATGGATTAGGAATATAACTTTGAACTGAGAAGATTTTCTTTTAGAGCTGCCTAATGTAATTTTCAATAATGAAAATACTCGATGAGTTATAAATTTTTTGAAAATGCATCTATTTCTTAGATTCTAGTTCATTTCCTTTACCATAGCTGTAGATATGTTGTGTATAAAAATAATTGTTATACGTGCAATATAATTTTTGTAGAGTGTTTTGCTTTTTGTTGCAATTTTCACTAATTTTTTACCGAAATTAACACATTTTACAGAATCTCAATTGGCATAGAATTTCTTGATTTATATTTCTCATTATTTGCAATCACATTGATCCAGAAAATGAACTAAAATAGCTCATTAGAGGGATTTATCAAAAATTTGTCTCCGTAGGTAGACAGATACCTTAAGGCTGCATAATCATAATCATCATCGTTTTGACAGCTGATATAGCAAAGCCTGCTAACGAAAAAGCTCGATGGATCCTCTAAGCAGTAGTATTCAGTTGGTGACCTTTCAAATATGGAAAGAGAAAAACGGCATTTTCGGCATATTTTACTTTTTTTACTTTCAAAAAACTAAAAATGCTCTTCAAGCAAGAAAAAAATTATCCGATATGAATGGAGAAAACGTCAGAACACCAGTGCCAAATCTAATATCCGGTAATTTTGATGTTGAAGATACACCCCATTCTGGAAGGTCAGTTGAAGCTGATGAATAAATACAAAATAAAGATATTAGCAGATTCAAAC
Organism: Argiope aurantia; assembly: GCA_026543865.1. Classification (NCBI taxonomy): domain Eukaryota; kingdom Metazoa; phylum Arthropoda; class Arachnida; order Araneae; family Araneidae; genus Argiope; species Argiope aurantia. The sequence continues at coordinate 476,290 of JAPMOR010071862.1, forward strand.
TGCAAATACCAACTCAAAAGAAAACTGAGAGATTAAATTTATCGATTTCGATCGTTCATGATCATTTCAAACGTCTAGGTTAAATCTCAGACCTCAACATACAGGCTCCTCATGTTCTTACGAAATAAAGTTTGTACTATCGCGTCGTCATCTGTGATTTGCTTCTCAAACGTCAAAAAAATTATCCATTTTTGAAGCGTTTCATTGTAGCGTCCTCTATGTTTTCCTCTTCATCTTATTTTTAATTTCTGTACATTTTAATTTGTGTAAGATGGCAACATGGGTTGTCCAGTAACAACGAAGATTATTGTTTTGATAAAAAAAATCAGTTGTGTTCTTTTCCTTAAGTCATCGTGTCATCTAATTTTGTTTAATTTTGTTAAAGAGCTGAAACATTATTACGAAAAAAAATTAACGTAAAATATCCACTTCATTGGTGATCCGGACGTGATATTGCGAACGAGAAATATGTTTCCTACAACAATGTTAAACGCAAGCGATCATGGAAAGATGAACTGGCCAAAAGCACTTCGAAAGCCGATATTCATAAAAAATGATGCTATCTATTTGGTGGGATTTCAAATGAATCTTTTTTTAAGCTTTTAATGGACAACACAACGATCAATTCTGAAGTGTACATTCATTAACTGGATAAATTGAATGATTCGTTTAAACAGGAAAGGCCAGAATTGATGAACAGAAAATGTGTAGTGTTTCACTAAGATCATGCGAGACCGCATACAAGTTTGGCAACTCGCTAAAAGCTTTTACAGCTTTGATGGTATATATTGCCACACCCACCATATTGTCCAGATCTGGCACTTTCTGATTATTATTTGTTCCGATCTCTACAAAATATTTTAGACCTTTACTTCATATCACCAGGATCAATTTTTTGCTAACAATGAATGAAAATTTTATGAGCGTGGAATCATGCTATTGCCAAAAAGATGGCAAAAGGTATTGGACCAGAACTCGTCCTCCATTTTCATAAAAAAAAAAAAAAATACTTTCCGAACAACCTATTGTTTGACAACGGATTCTAAAGCACTCAGCGCTTTTACATATGCGTTAGGATGGGTTTAATTCGTCAAAATAGGGATCAGAGGTATGATGAAATGAGGGGATGTTTACATTCAACAATAAAATAAACTCGGATTACTCGCAGATTGAATTAAGATGATACGGTCAGAAACGCCACGATATTCACATACAAGTGGGAAAAAATTGAACATAAAAGTATCTAATAGGGCGAAAATCGAGGCTAAAGAACTACGTCAAATTCCGGAAATGCGCTCATCCTTCCGCTTCTCTCCCCTTAATGAGATAGAATCGTCGTAAAGTGGTCGTCTCAGAATAGTACTATGATACGAACAGTAATAGCATTACACTATTCTTCGATTTGGATAAGAAATTAATGACATCAACCATTTTCCATGAATTGCATTATGTATAGAAGTTAAGTTTAGAAATAGATATGATGCCAATATTCTATGATCAGAATATTGCAGTTAAATATGCCATTATAGTCAATTAAATGGTAATATTAAAATAATATCAGAAACTGGCAGTCTGGAGGTATCAAACATAACACTCTAAGAGATTTTACATATATAATATAAATAGAAGGCAGAAAAAAAATACTAAAAGCAAAATAACTTCATATAGTCGTTTGCTTTCAGTCGTTATACTAATAGAGAAAACAAAAAAAACTTTTCTCACGTCAAATTAAATTTATTAAAAACCACACCTTAAACAAAAATTTATGAAATCGAGACTGAATTTAAGAAACAGAATGCTGTAAAATCCAAACTGCTACAAAAAATACCGAAAATGGGTAAAAAGCACATCAGAGTAATTTTATTGGCTTCCGCTGTTGAAAATCAAAAACTAAACTTCATGTTTGAACTGGGATATGTTACTAGATTAATGTTGAAGTCTTATTACCGATTTTCGAGTTATGTTTCGCGTGGATGTTATGCCATGGGCAACGCTGTGCGGCTACTGCTAATTTAAAATAAATCAGAATTCCGAAAAATAATTTTCATTTCTTAAAAATGAAAGCGAAAGTTTTGAATTCCACTTAAATCGTGTTATGCAGAAGAGCAAAAACTTCAGATTGATAAGTAGATTATGTTTCAAAAAATTGATTTTGTCAACAAAAAAGACAATCATCGAAAACTGCTTAGAAGTATTATTTTTATCAGCTGGAGTCCAAGGAGAGAAAAAAAAATTCCATTATAAAAGTATTATATTACAATTTCGAATAATATCATAACTGTCGTTTTTCCAAGAACAAGCGGTGTAAATCTAATTTAGGAAAAAAAAAAAAAAAAAAAAAAAAAAGCCTCACTTCGTGGAGTTGATTCTCGAAAAACATAAGAAAGTAAAACTTCTGAGAATAACAATCGGATAATAAATCCATGATTAAAAATTGAGATAAAATATTAAATTCAATTTTAATTTTTATCACTTGTTTGAAAATCGATCATTTCAATGATGATAATATCATCATTTGAAATCGTAGGAAAATTCTTTCAGAATAAAATTTGGTCATTCCTCGGATTCTAATTGATATAAAAAAAATTAAATCACCTTATTTTTTTCCGACAAAATGGGATTTAAAAAAAAATGATGTTGATGTCAATTTAAAATTTTTTTTCCAATAATTTTCTTTACTATTTAAGAGAAATCTCCAAAATTTCCCTAAAATTTTGTAAAAAGTGAAAGTGTTTTTCATTTCTTTTAAATTTACTCGTGATCTAATATAATTATCATTATGTGTTATAGTTCACTTTGTAGGACTTTACAATATATATAACTTTTTAATTTAATTTTTCCGCTTTGATAAATAGCTTTTTATTTAAACCCGAGGAGGCGGTGAAAAAACTTCCATTTCTCGAAAGTGCGAAAAATAGAGTATCCAAGTGTCTTATTTTTTGCCTATTCGTTAATATTGTTACAAACCTGCAATTCGGCTTCCCAGCATAGTTTGTTTCATCGTCGGAAAGAAAGTTTTAAAGTCATCGGTACTGGACGGCGTCCAGGTGGCGCGTCGAAGGTCCCAGAGCTTGGCGACAAACTTGGCGACTTGGGGACGAATTTGGCGACTTTGGCGCCAAAATAGATAATACCCGAAACTTCGAGAATTTTCCCGATCCGTCCAGTAGGAACCGAGATACGCCTCGAACGTTCCTGATTGGTTGAGAGGCTTCTAGCCCCGCCTCCCAAGACCTATAAAAGGGTCCACAGCTGCCAGAGCAGGCAAGCCAGTAGTCAGAGACGACAGAGTCTTCGAAGACAGTCAAGTCAGTAATCCGAGCCAGAGTCGGAGAAGTAGAAGAAAGAGTAGTCGGAAGCGACGGAGTCAACTAGTGCTGAACTGAGCTGTGAGCTACTGTCTGCAGTAGATTCTGATTGTATGCTGCAGTGTGTGCTGTTGTATGCTACACGTCTCGGTTGAAGATAGTCGTCTCTATGCTGTATATAGTTATCGTTTTTGTGCTGTCCTGTGTGTCTTCGTGTAAATAAAAGTCGTTGTTTTTATTCTACTCCTGCCTGCTGATGGAGCGTTCTTTACACCATATCACTCCCACTATCCAAACGAACCCCGGTAAAGAAATTTCGTAACAATATACATTATAACTTGTAATTCCCAGATGGTAAATTCGAGTTTTATCAAAACGAGAGCTCAGAAAACTAGAGATGCATAATCTACGATTTTTTGAATAACAAATAATTTTGCTATTGCTATTTTTAAATATTTGTTCCAAATATCTGTTATTTCAATCATATTATTAATTAAAAATTATTACTTAGTTATTAAATGTAAAATTTATTAATTGTAATTAATACTTAATTAACCAATTTAAGTAACGTGTGATTGAATTAATTTATCTATTTGAGCTTACTTCTTAAAATTGATTTTTTATCAAAACTATTTATTTAATTTCTTTATTGGAGTAAACCATTTTCTGAAAAATTAGAATTAAATATATATGTCATTTCTTTTAATTGTTTACTTTAGTTCTATATTCTACCAATAGATGGCTCCAGCAGTAAACAGAATATATGTAAAATCATGTCACAGGCAATTAAAAAGGATTTGTATGGAATAGTGCGTCATCAAATGCGAATATCGGAAAGTCAAGATCACTCTCATGAAGTGGAGCGGCGACTTCACACTTTCCAGCGAAGTCACCGCTCCGATAAATTTCGGTGATATGCAATTCAACGATACGATAATTCTAAGAATAACCGGTCAGTTCACTTTTCAATCCATTCACAGATTTCGCCTTTTCTGTTTTGCTCGAGAGCTTCCATTGGACAGATCGTATCGATTGTTACTTTCCAGTCAAGTCACCGCTCCGGTAAATTTCAGTGATATCGTATCGATTGTTACTTTCTATCGTGATCCAAAACCTGCAATCGAAATATCACAGGTAAGATCGTATAAAGGATTTGAATCACACCCCTCTTTTAAAAGTATTGATCACTGGTATTTGTGACTTTTTGATATTGGTTACGTAATAACCGCTTGGAAAATATTCGTCATCCTTACAGAAAACTATTCTGAAATTACGGTCTTCAAATGAATATTTCAAAAACCTCCAATCGTATTATCCTATGTTTGTTGAAATATTTATGCAGTTAGCAAATCTCATGCATTTTATCTTTATCGCTTACTATATTTTCATTTACCGGACTATTCAAATCATTTGCCACTTTTTATACGAACAATGCCATAAAGTTTGTTTGAATGAAGATTTTTATAAATATATTGCTATGTTCGAAGAAACATTGAAAGGCATGAACAGCTTCGATGAACATCTTTCGTTTCTTGCTTTGATTTCTGTACTTTTAACAATGATTCATTTATTTTTTGACGGATACTTGATGGCTTTCGAATCCCCTGTATCATTAAATTCAAGTTTGTATTACTTATATTTGACCACTTCCGCTTTACACAGTTTAATAGGTCATTTAATGCAAATGATTACAGCGTCTCGAGCTAACGAACCAGTAAGTAAAACCCAGTACTTTTGTAAAGAACTGGTAAATAATTATTGTGCTCACAACTTTGATAATTTAAGGTTAAAACTGAATTCCAATGATAATCATTTAACTCTGTGGAAAACTTACGTCTTCAATAGATCTCTTATAGTCTCCAGTATCGGTAGTTTATTGACTTACGGTATTTTACTTGGTACCTTGGGAAAATAAATTCATTTCTTTACTTGTATATAAAGATCTTTTCAGAAACGCGTACGAAATATAAATTCCACCAACTCTGGTGGCAAACATGTTTAGAACTTTCTTAAGCATCAATAAAACATGCTATTAAATTTAAAATATCGTATATGCTTTAGTGATATTTCTTGATAAATCAGCATACTTTCCGAAAGAGTGAGTAAAAATGTGTGCTTAAAATTTGATAGAACATTATATGACATTTAAATAACATTTTGGAATGTCTAATTAAATTTTCCCAATAATATTTAATGGAAGGGAGGAGAAACTGTGATTTTCATAATTTCCCATAATTTAAAATTTCTATCTGAAAATTCCAAAAATTCGCTGTAATTTCGTTACTCTTTATCCTGACTGACGAAAAGAAATGTCTATTTTCAAAGTCCAAATAGCATTATTTCTCAAAATAGTTTTTTTATCAGTTTAAAATGAAAAAATATTAAAGTTTGATCCAACTGATATGCCATTTTAGTATCTGGAATGAGATGGTAAATACAAAATTCTTCCCAAATCTGTGTATGAACTTAATTTTTTCCTCTTAAAAACGAGAGCAAATTTGATCAAATATTCGGTTCCATTTCTACAATATTTGTTTCATATCAGTTTCTCAAACCAACCGACTGGTATCTAAATTAAAAGTTGAGAATTAGATGTGTAATAAATACTGCATTATACATCTTTTATCTTCCCTACTAATTATAAAAAGGAATTGCATAAATTTCTTTCAAATAAAAAAAAAAAGAAATATTTCTCCAAATTTATTATTAAAAAAATTTACTCCTAATCTAATAAAGCTATCACGATGTTTAATGATTCGTTGTATATGCTTTTTTAATATTTAAACCTTTTTTTATTCAAATTTTTCTTCTCAAATTAATAGCCTTTTTTATCAAAACGTGAAAAACAATGTTACATTTACACCCCTCTTCCTGGTCCGATATTCAGCACAAAATATAGTAATCAGTTTTGGTTGATGAATCAAACAAGTTGAGCCAATAAAATTGCTATTTTATAATTTTTCCATATCTCAGTAAAATTCCACGGGCATTTTTTTTCTCTTCTCTTTAATTGAAATGCTTGTAAACTTTAATTTAGTTGTTACAGTTTCTTCGGATTTACATCGTGTATAACTTATTGAATTTTAATTTTATTATCACAAATTCATTATTATCCTACTAATTTTAATTTCTACCGCATTAATCTGACTCCGCGAGTCCCGTATTTTTGCTTGGATATTATTACAGATGTAGAAATTAATGTTAAAATTCCTAAATATTTTAAGTATATATATCGAAGGAGATAAAGGGGGAAAATTATATACCAGTTAAAACCTTTTGTGTTATTCAGAATGATTTTTTTTTTTACCTGATGCATTCAGATATTACAAGAAAAATGAATGAGATGTTTACAGTGGCGGATTTAAGCATTTTGCGACCCTAGGCAATGCACATTATAAGGCCCTTTTTTAATAAACTGACCAATTTAGCTTCGTATTGAAGCACATTTTAAAAATATTAATGATTTATTATAGGCTAATTATTTTTGTTTTATTAATTTACTGAAAATATATTTGTTTACATCAATCTATTAGACTGACCACCATCTATTTTGTATTGACTATTATTGAAGCAAACGTTCAGTGCTTATGAACATAAAAACCCTAAGTGAACGTAATGAAATAGATAGAAACCTGACCAATTATGCTTGAAAAAATGTTAATATTTTATAATTTGTAGAATTCCGGGTTTTTAATAAACTGTACATTTAAGAAATAGGAAAATGAAATTTGTAAATCGACTTGCATGTGGGCCTTTCTTAGTCTGGCGGCCCTAGGCACCTGCCTAGTCTAAAACCCGGCATTGCATCTTGGAATTTCATTTATTGGATAAAATTTAAAAGAACAAACGAAACTCTATAAGACTTTTTTGACTCACAAATAGACAAAAATTAATGCATTGTCATTAGAAATCTATTTATCCTGAAAATATCCTATGTATTATATGAATCCAATTTGTTATGTTGTCTGAAAATAATTAATTAAAGAGTCATATTCGACGATTTGCAAAGGGATATCGTGGAATGTTCCAGAGCTCTGTAATACTTAAAACTAAAAATACTCTGGAACAATTTCTTTTTCAGAAAAAGTGCTTGTCTACGTATTAGCCGAGACATCAAAATATACAGAATCGACATGCTAACTACTGATTAAATAATAACATAGATGGTTGCTTGCTGCTTGACCACTTCGTTCTCTTGACTAGTTTAGTGGTTTCTTGTTTTGCGGATACACTTAATGCGACACAATACTGAATAAGAGCAGCTATAGCAGCTGTAAAAAAAAACATTATATTTTTTAATACAAAAGTGATGCTCTGCAGTCAGCCGTTAGATTATTGTTCATTAGCTTCAAACATTGTAACTTTGTAAAGACTGTATATTCAGCAATAAAACATGATTCAATCAATACTTTGATGCTGTTTCTCTGAAATTAATTTATTATTATTATTTTGTAAATATTTTTGTATGTACAACATGATAAAATGCTCTGAAAAAATTTAGAAACGTTTTTTCATATTCACACTTTTCAGAACATGTCAAAGCACACTTTCTTGTAGCTTTTACAAACAACATATTTTTGCTCTCTTTTGTAACTTCATAGGAACAAGAATTTCTGCATTTTTATTTTCTCAGAAAGTATCTCATATAAAAGTAATATAAAAATATAATATCATTATAATATAATATCAATATAATATCGTTATCTCATATAAAAGTAAAATAAAAGTATAGCAATCGACAAAAAATTGAAAAACAAGATTTTGAGGTATCCCCTCCCCCATTCGAAAAACACATTATATAAATATCCAACTGTCTGTGATAAAGATAGTCCCAAAACACTTTGAGCTAAACTAGCGAACTTTGGTATACAACTTTTACACTAAATTTGCAGATTTCTCACAAATTTTAATAATATCTGGTTTGGGGAAGTTCGTTCGACCGGCTGTTCGAATGTAAATTAACACGATAATTAAAAAACGAAGAGTGCTATAAAACAGATAATATTTTCGGTACACATATTTAACATCTACAGTGCTAGAGTGCTAGACACATCTCAAATTTTGACCGAAGTCCAACGGGACATTGACATTCTATCGATCTGTCCATTCAAAAACATGCAAGTTCGATAGCTCAAAAACACAATGACGTGAATACATCAAATCTGGTATGATATTTAGTGAATACAAGTACAATTTTAAACTTTTTTAAATGTGTGAAATCTTAGTTTCAAATCTAAATTTTTTATTTAAATATGTCAAATCTTAGTTTCAAGCGATTGAGAAGAACATGTCTAAAGCAAAGATTGAATTTTCTGATACTATTAACCGCATAGCAAGGATTAATTGCAAAAGAATCGCCAAGGATGGCACAGTATATTCAGTAAAAATGCTAAATTCACGTCAAAAGTTAATATTTCGTGAATATTGTACACCAGTGCCATGTAAGGCATTCTCTAGTATGACAAATTTATTACAGAGTATGCAAGAAAGTTTGAGAGAAACCACTCCGGTGGTTATTTTTATGTTTATCGATATTCTTATATCATCAGAGTTCAAAATTAAAATACTGGATTTACCATCACTGTTTCAAAAATAATAAATGAATATGAATAAGTATTGCAAGATCTGCGCGAAACCAAAATTATTTAACAACAATCAAATAAATAAACAGAAGAAAAAAATATTTTACAAAAATACAATTAGTTTCATGCATACTTTCATTCAGTTCAGTGCATGTTTCATTTTGCGCACATGGAAATTATTTACTTGAGTGCTAAACAAATTTGAAATTATTGGAATGAGACTTTAATAACAAATGATATTATTTTCTGGTATAATCGCCATAAGTATTAATTAAGGAAATAGTAAGTTTCTGAGATTGAAGAGCCTTTAGATTATCTTTTCTTAAAAATTATTTATCTCTTAATTTGAGATTTAACCTTTTTTGATTGAAAATATCAACCTAGAAAATCCATGCTTAGCTTTTTATTTTACTTGAAATCTGAAAGAATTCTACTCAAAGATTAATTTACTCAAATTTGGTGTTAAGCATGTATATCAAATTTTATCTATCTAGCTCAAACAAATTTTGAGTTATCTTTATCACAGCCATTTTCCAAAGTGTATTTTGTAAATTCAAAGAGGTCCAAACTGTGGTATTCGTCCAAAGTCTCGAATTCGAATCTTTTGACGATTACAGCACTTTTATTATACAACGTACAAGAGAAAATAAATTTAGGGGAAAAAAACGCTATCAACTGCTACAATTCTAAACAGAAATTGAAATTTCTTATCCGATATAATTACGCAGACTAAGAGAGCAAAGCTATTTTTAATTCCACCAACTTTACAGACGGTGGTGGACGATTATATATATACTAAAGAAATAAACAAAAGCAGACAAAGGCACAGGTACAGCGTCTAATAAAAGATAACAATAATATGAAGAATATGAATAAAATAATAAATAGAAAATAAATAATTAATCTTAAAATTAAATACAGAATAGGAAAATTCCACAAGTAATTATGAGAAGTCGAATATTTCGCTGAAGCATTTGATGAACGCGTTTTACACTGATTTTATCGGTCAAAAAATAACAAAAATTTGCAAACTGGTTAATTTTTAAAATGGCTATATTATTATTAACATAATAATGTATGTAGCTAAACATATTATCAGTAAATTTCCATGTGCAAAGTTGAAATTAATGAAAATTGATCGGCAGGGCAGAATGGAGAATGTGGAACTATTACAACTGACAGTTGGTTATTTCTTATTAATAATCAATCGGTAATAAAAAGTGTTTTAAAATTTCATTTATTTCTTTAATTGAATGAAATTTTTATGTTCATTTCCTCTAAACATCGAAAATATTATTGTAAAAAGAATTTAAACCAATTTAAAATTTAAAAGTTAACATTACAGTGATATCAATTCTATTTCTGTAATAATTTCTTATTTAATTTTTATCAATTTTTTTAGCTACTTTTAAGCAATTTTTACAACAGTACTTTTCATTTTTTTAATTATAGTGTTTATAAAATCCTTTGTTCCTAATATATACTATATACAGCAAAATGGGTGAGCATATGCAATATACTTACAAGTAGAAAGGAAAAAACAAGTATAATAAACAAAACTGCTCCAAATAGTATAGGAGACAGAAATTACTTCAATTATATATATAAATGATGTATATAGCAATGATTTATACTTAGACTGAAAACTTTCCTAAATGGTTCGCCCTCTGATTCAAGGGAAATTATTTACATCATTAGAAGAGAAAGAAATTCATACAACTACCGCACCATTTAAAAGCAGAAATGATACTGTTCATTTTACACACACACACACACATATATATATATATATATATATATATATAAACAAGTAAAAAGGAGAAAACAACTACATAAACAAAACTGCGCCATCTGGTGTAGGTGACCCAAATTACTTCAATCTTATACATAAAAAATATATTTAGCTAAATCGGAGAACAACGATTTCTACTTAGAACTGAAAACTTGTCTAAATGGTCTAAGTCCCGTTTCTAGGAAAGTTAAGTTACATCATAAGAAGAGAAAGAAATTTATACTGCCACAACCTTTAAAGGCAGAAGAGAAATTGCTCATTAACATAATATATACAAACAAAAAAGGACAAAACTGTGCCATCTAGTGTAGGTGACCTAAATTACTTCAATCTTGTACATAAAAAAATGTATTTAGCTAAATCGGAGAACAACAATTTTTAGTTAGAATGAAAACTTTTCTAAATGGTTCGACTCTTGATTCAAGGAAAGTTATGTTAAATCATAAAAGAAGAGAAAGAAATTCATACTGCCACACCCTTTAAAGACAGAAGAGAAACTGCTCATTAACATAATATATACAGTAAAAGGTGAAAGCTATAAGGATGCAGTGCCATCTAGTGTGACGTTCATAAATTATTTAAATTTTAAACATGTGTATAAATGTTTTTTAGGCTTGTTCATTATCGTTGTATATCACTAAGGGTGAATTTTAAAAATAAAATAAAGACATGAATAAAGCTATTAACAATGTTTCGATTATGATGTTTTAGAATATGGGTTTGTATCCCTTTTAAATTTTATCTAAATAATTTCCTCCAAATACTTTATCTCACAAATGAATTTACACTATTTATTTTTGCATTGATTAATCGATGTTATTGCGTTATGGAAGCACACCAGCGGAAGTGGTCGCCCTAAAACTTTCTCGCACATTCAGTAAGAAAAATTTTATCCTCCCCCTTCGCATGAAAATGCTAAATTTACGGCATAGTTTATATACTAATAATGTGTCGCGGACACTGAGATCTCGAAAAGTGCAGTGGATAAGACACTGACTTAGTAATCATGAGACCCGAGTTCAATAATAGGTTCGTTTTTTTTTTTTATTTTTTTATTTTATTTGTTTTCTCTCTATAATATTTCAAATGAATTTAACAATTTACAAATGGTTTTAATTAATACTTTTTCCTTTCTATGCAAAAATAAATATTTATTGTCATAATTCTTGGATTATAGTATAACTTTTAAAAGAAAAATAATTATAAATATGAATTCTTTTTTCTATATTCAAAATTACTTAGATTAACAACTTAAAGATGAGTTCAATTAATATGATATTTTTTTATGGAAAAATAAATATGTTTTCTCTTAATACATAAATTTAACTTTTTTTAAAGAAAAATATTTATATTCGTTCATGCGATCCTTGAATTATAATTGAAATTTAATTTTTAAGGATTAAAATATTTATAAATATAATTTAAATTTAAATATAAAAAAATAATGAAAATAACTATTTTTATCTTAAAATTATTAAAAGTGTTTTTCATTTAAATAGAAATTTAAGTTTTTGGATTTCAATAATGATAAACAATTTGTTATAACTCAACGAAGCTGTGTTTATATCGGTAATTAAAGACAGCAGCTGAAGTTAATAAAATTATGTCAGTAAAAAGTCACAATATTAATAATCGAAAAGAAAAAGTAGAAAGAAGATAAATTATGGAAAGCATTAACAAATGATTCAAAATTTTTATTAATATAATTATACGGCATGCTTTGTATGCTGCCCGATCTTTGAAGTAAAACAAATATTTTTGAAAGGTAAATGAAATTTATTTTCTAATCGATTCCTTTAAAATTTTTCATGTGGATATTCATTATTTATCAATTGTGCAAGATGTCAAAATTTATCTTGTTTCAAATGTTTTTACGATAATTACTGTACTGGTTCTTGTATGCAATAAAAATTTCATGAAATATTTTTATGATGTCAGTAATTTAATTAACATTTATAATCATTTATGCTTGTAATTATTTTTCCTGCTTAAAAGTAAAATTAGAATTAACGTACTAGGTGATTAAACATTTATTTTTGAGAAAGATTTATTTTGAGAACACTTAATTTTTGAAGGATAAAAAGATATTATTAAATCTTTTAAAGGATCTTTTTTTTATCTGAAGGATAAAAGATATTATTTAAAATATTTAATTAATATATAATATTAATTAAATCTGTCTATAATTTTATTTAAATATTAAAAAAAACAGTTTATAAATTTAATTTTTAAAAAATTATAATTCAGGTATTAAGCGAAAAAAATTATTTTTCTATGCAAAAATGTATTTAAGTATTAGAGAAAAAAAATCTCTATACAAAAATGTATTATATTAATTGAAACTATCTTTAAATTTTTAATTTAATTTAAGTAACTGTGAATGTTTAAAAAACATATTCGTATTTTTTATTATTTTTCTTTTAAAAATTAAATGATAATCCAAGAATTAGGAAAATAAATATTTATTTTTGCATAAAAAATGAAAACATATTAATAAAAACTGTAAATTGTTAAACTAATTTCAAATAAATTTTTTAAAAAATATTAGGCTCAGTTTTGTGATGCCATGCACCTTATCCACTATACTATTCGAACTCTTGGCGATGACGACACATTATTAGCATATAAGTTATGCTGAAAGTGTGAGGGCCATTTTCTTGAAATTAGCTGGTTATTTCGTTTCAATATTTTAATGAATGAACATTTTAAATGTATACTACCATTATTTTAAATCTCATCCCGAACTCAAATTTCCACCTTGTGCCCTCCTTGGTACATAAAACCGTAAACGTAAACTGTCGTCAACCTATGAATGCTCATATTTTATTTTAAAAATCTCACAAGAGTTATGAGCTTCGTAATATAATAAAGAAACTGGGAATTGTTTATCAACTGCATGCCTTTGGCGGATAACAATTACGGAAGATTTATCTGGCGTGAAACTGGTTGTTTTCATTGACTTTTAGCGATTAATCATCGACACGCGGTTAAAACACAAGCACCAGAAAATCGAATGTGTATTTTTGACACATTTTTTCCCCCATAATCGAAACTAAAGTTGAACTTACAGCTAAAAATGCTATCATAGAATCATATAAAAATTTCATTTATTTAAATCATTGCGTTTTTTAGTTACAGCGTTTACATGCATGAGGAACTAAAGACCGACAGACGCTCAAACGTCCGGCAGATTTGGATCGAAGATTAAGAAGAATTAACATTATAAAAGCTAAATATGTGTACCGAATTTTATCTTTCTCCATTTTTGTATTTTGTAATTATTGAGTTCAATTGTATTCGGGCAGCAGAGAAAATAGGCTTCTGCATCCGTATGGATTTTATTCAAAATTTGATAAGGTCCATAAATTCGGTGGATGGTCTGTATACTAAATTTCACCTTTCCGAACTCAAAGCGTTGTTGAATAACCCTACACACATTCAGAAAACTACATACACACAATTTCAAAAATATCTTTTTCGGACTCATGGAGCTTTGAAACATAGAAATCTCCAGTACTTTCTTTTTGTAAAATTCTTGTGCGAGAAAGTAAAAATACAAAAAAATTGCGCTCATTTTCTCAAAGACAAAACCAACTCAATCTTAGATTCTATAATAAAACCGGATAATGTTGTTGAGCTTCTCCTTGTTGAAATTAAAACAATTGTACAAATGTATTCAGATATCTTAATATGATTCTTTCTATAAGCTTGAAACTGTCGTCAACCTTTAATACTGTACAAATGTCTGACAATTTTAAGCTAATCAAAACTGACCCATTTATAGATATATCAGAAATATGGAATACCTATAATAAATCAAATACTTCCTTCAGCTTAATAAAAGCTGTTTGTTTAATGTTTATTTTTATGTTTAATGAATGCATATATAAATTTTTATAATTCTTTGAAAATTATTAAATACTTATTGAAAACATTCTCTATCGATGATTTTTAAAATTCACGAGAAGCTCATTTTATGATAGTAATTCTGTGAAGAGTAAAACTCACTCCTTCCATTCCTCTAAAAAATAACAGCGGGAGTGGTCTCCCAAAAACTTTCTCACCTATTCTCTAATAAACTTCTCATACCAGAGAACGCCTTACATGGCTTTGGCGCATAATATTACAAAATATTAACTTTTAGAGTGAATTTAGCATTTTTATTGAATCCATCGTGTCATCCTTGGTGAGTTATTTGGCTATTAATCCCTGGTGGGCGGTTAATAGCATTCGAAAATCTAATTTATATTTTATACGTTTTTCTCAATTGACTGAAACAAACATTTGACACAAAATGGCGCTTGTAGTCAAAAAATCTCATGCCAAATTTGATGTATTTAACTCATTGCGTTTTAGAATTATCGCGTTTACATGTTTTCGAAATGACAAACCGACAGACAGTCAACCCGTATTTGGATTTGGCACAAAATTTCCCACTGATCTACACTACAGATGTAAAATCTGTGTACTGTGAATTTTATCTATATAGCTAGCTCTCTTCGTTTTATAAATATCTTATTAAGACGGACTTCCTCTGAACAGATTTTACTCAAAATTTGATGTAAAGACAGCATACCAAATTTCAACCTTCTAGCTCAAAGGGGTTTTTTAAATTTATCTTTGTCACAGATTGAAATTTTCCCAAACTGTAGTTTTTCGAACTCAAGGAGATCTAAAACGTGGAGATTCGTCAAAATCTCGAGTTCGAACTTTTTGATAATAACTATACTTTCTCTTTACTACGTGTTTGGAAAAGTAAAAATATATAATTAAAGAATACAAACCTCGAAGTGAAAGAAAATAATAAACCAACTTACTGAGCTTAAAATAATTCATTAAAATTTCAAAAATACTACGATATTAAATTAAGTGACGGAGGATTTAATGCTACCTTTCTGAAATCTTGTAACTAAATGATGGTAATGGACTTCAGAATAGGAAAATATTTCGAATATTCAAGGAATTTATGGCTATTTTGTTTTGAAATTAAATGAATTTATATAGCTAAAGAGAATTTGTATAACATTCATTGTCAAATATGCAATACATTAAATACATTTCGTCATAGGAACCTCTCAAACTGAATCAGCAATATGGTAATATTTCCAAGAAGAAACCCATAGTTATATTTTTTTTAATAAAAAAAGGCAAAAAACAAAACTGTTAAGGTTTTCTTTCTGGACTCTTCTGAAAATCGAATTTATTGCGAAATAAATTTCATCCTAACCCAAAAAGTATGCATAAATATCCAAATAATAGTTCTCTATACTATCCATGGCATTTTTTATCACAGCAAATTTTTTATTCTTGTACTTCCTGCGTTTAGCATTTTCATTTTTTTCATTTTATTTATTATTTTATTGCTAACTTAATTCCTAGTTAATGGTTCTTTTCATTTAGCTTTAGAAATTCAAAGCAACCTCTTGTTTACTGATTAATGGGAATGCTCTATGGATAAAAATACGTTCTCATTGATTTATTTTTAGAAAGAATGATGTAACATTAATTTTTTCCTCCTCACACTTAAATAATGAGGCTAGAATAGTTTTATGAAGTACCACTCATAAGATAAGTTTATATAATGGCACTATATATTTGTTTGTTACACAAAAAGTGTATTTTAACTTTCGAGACTCGATTACCATTATCAACAATGAAGTTTGAGCAGGAGTTTTTAATAGTTGTCTATATTTTAGAAATTGCAAAATTAAATGAATATATACAGATTTTGAGATGAAAAAAAACCCATCGTTTTTCTAAATATCGACGCATGCATAATCTGATAGTCTCGTGATTGTTTCAAACCGGTTAATGAGTTAAATTAATTAAGACAATTCGTAAGAATTCAGAGTGTATAATTTGGAAATCAAGTTCTAACTTTAGTTGGCGATAAACCTCCAAATGTGACAACTTTCTGCATTATTTTCTAATAACTCTAAAAGTGAAAAATTGATGCCTCAAAAGCGATAAATCGCCAATTTGTTGCCTTCGCATTTTGAGGCTTCAAAAACCTCAAACCAAAACAACATCATGTTCTCACATGATAATAATTAATATTTTTCATTCTAATGCAACTAATATTTTCCTCACTTTTGATCCCCTTTATAACGGCATCCAGAGTACTTTTCCTGCTTGCCCCATCCTAGTTGCGCCACTGGCTGCAGTCAAATCACTTAAAAAAAAATATAATTTCTTTAATCATCAAATAAATAAATTTTACGAAATACATTTTTTAATTGTAGTTATATAAAATATAACTACAATGTGCGTTCATAATGAATTATTAATAAAAATGTTGGCAAGTTCTTTTTATAACATATCAGAATATTAATTATTCATTAACTAATTATGCTCGATTCCACTTGACAGGTTCTGTACAATAATAACTTTAAATTTATACTTGTTTGAAATTTATGATTAATTGCTTGCATTTATAAAGAAATCAATAGTTAATAATTATCCTTCATTTTCCCAGACATTTATTGTTTTTTTATCATGTGTTATGGTTTTGAAGCTCGAAATCGCGTAGGCAATGAATAAAGCGTAAATAGCAATTTTCATCATCATCTTTTAATCGCACATATTTTTTACCTGCTTTTACCAGTATTGCATTATTATTATGTATGCTTCTTTGAAAGCAGATGCGTTTTTAAAAAATTGACCTGCTTTTAACAGTATTGCTTTATTATTATGTATGCTTCGTTGACAGCAGATGCGTTTTTAAAAGGTTGACGTAGAACTATGACATCATAGCTGTTATTTCATCTCAAAAACGGTCGAGCTCCCAAACTTTGTTTGTCAGCTAGAAAAATTAAAAAGGAAAATTTTAAAGAATTATATATATATATATATATATATATATATATATATATATATATATATAGAAAGAGAGAGAGAGAGAGGGCCGATAGAGAAGACACGTGATTGTTTCAAATCGGTTTAAACTGGTTAATGACTTAAATAAATTAAGAAAAATAATGACTTAAAAAATAATTATGTTCTCACATGATAATTTGAAATTTACGATAGTAGATTTTATTTAAATTTTTTTAATTTAATTTTTTTAAAACTTTTTCATTACATATGTTACAAAAGATAAATTAATAAAAACATATATATTTTAAGAAGTTATTAAAATAAAAAAAATAATAATTAGAATAAACCATTAATATCGATTGTGCTAATAATACGTTGAAACGTGAAACTAAATTGGCCCGTTATTAAAAGGAGGGAGGGTCTCATGATATGCACTACAGAATGCTGCAAAATGTTTAAATCCGCAGTGAGTACTGATTTCATTACTATACAATGAAGCACACAGCTCTTAAGTATGGAAATTTAAAAATAAAAATCTAAGCATTTCTTCACAGCCTTGCTCGCGATCCAAAATTTTATGCGGAAGGAGAAGGTTAACTTTTTTATTAGAGAATAAGTGAAAACATTTGGGGAGATCACTACCGTTATTGAATATATAGAAAAATATGATAAACAGCAATTTATTTATTTGATCAAAATAAATTCATTATTTTGATTATAAAATAAAATAACGAAGAAAAAGTATTCACTTACGTTTAATTTTATTTAAATTGTGTTTATTACATTAAAGAAACACGAAGGGAAAAGTAATCCATGCATATAACCATACAGATTTCACAGTAAGAAGGTGAGAAACATCTTATAAACAAAAACAAATCTATCGATTAAAATTATTCCTTCTCACAGTAAATATTCACTGTTGATTACAAAGTTCACAGATAAAGATATCCAATAAAGGATATTAAATTCACATCAACTCAATAATGTAATGGACAATTTCATTGAAATTAGTTTTTATTTTCTCGTAAAAGAAGTATAGAAAGAAAAACTAAATAATATCATCATTAAAAAATTCAAAATTTTAAAGAATCTCAAGTTTCAGACCTTCCAGAATCCGAAAAACACTTTTTTTTTCCACTTTTGTTTTTTAATCGTTCTTAGTAGAGAAAACCTCAGCTTCGAGCTAGGGCATGAAATTTGATATGTGATTTTTGAGGACAAATGTAATTCCGTATTAAATTTCGATTTTACCCTGCCGAAAAAAGTTGCAACCAAAATAATTATTCTGTTTCCTGGTACCTATGTATTAATCTTACACCACCATTCATCGCTAAAAGAAATCGTCTCAGATTGTTCGTTAATTGATTTTTTTCGTAAACATTAAGATTTTGAATTTTCTGCAAACGATTTTTAAGCTTATATATATATCCCTTGCATTAAAAAGCATTAAAAGCTTTGCAAAGTTCTGCGTTGTTATTTTATTCTGAAGGTTTCCAGATACATTCAGAATCCATTTTAAGAAATAACATTAAAATAAATATTTTAATTATATTTTAGGATCATTATTGCATAAAAACTTCAATTTAAACCATAAAACTTTTTTTAACTATCATAGACTTTCTATAAAGCTAAATTTTAAGCTAGAACACTATGTTGAAAAACCGATTATTTATTTATTTATTTTTTAAAGAAATTATGAAGCTTTTTTTAAAAATTTTCTTAATGTAAAACCGTTAGAATTTTGTTTCTAAGTTTATTTTTTGGGAAGTTAAACTGATTTTAATATTTGCATTTACATTTGCATGTTTTAATGTTATTTTACATCTTTAGATGCTACTTTCTTAAATTTCTTGATAGAATTTTCTTACAAAAAATTTCATTAAAAAATCTAATATTTTTTAAATTCAAATTTGGTATTATAATTTTCCAATATGTTCTGAACTAGAACTAGAGAATAAATTATCTATTTATTTAGTAATGTTTTATAATTGTTTTAATGCTTCACAATATAAATAAAAAATGGAAAATTTCGTGTTATTTATAAATTGAACCTCAATACTTAAAGAATGAATAGAAATATAACTTATTTTTTAGTTCAGGTGCTAGATAATATTATTCCTATACTATCTGCAAAAATTTTAAGCAAATCATTTGATAAACCTAACTAGAAGATTTAACTAGAAGATTTTTGCTTTGTACCTACCTCTTTTTAGTAAAAAAAAGTGCTCTTTTACCCAATTTTTCAAAAAAAAAAAAAAAAAAAAACACCTTTTCATTTTAACAGACATAGTTTGGTATCATAGATGTTTTCTCAATTTTTTTTATGGAAATATTCAAAAATATAATTATTTTCGAGCGTTTTTCAAAAAACTTCATCCCGAAAGTTGTCAAATACCTTAAAAAAATTTAACAAAATTTTACGAAAACTCATTACATATTAAAACAAAATTAAGAAGATACAACAGCAACGAATGGTGAGATAATTTAAACACGTTTGTCTAGAGAGGAGAAAAATTTTTTATGAATTTTTGAAGTGAATCATATAGAATTTTCTTAATATTTGCACAACTGTCAACATAATAACGAGCTATAAAATTAAAAATTGAGAAACAATCGCAATTATTCTAGTACATTCCGTAGAGAATGATAAGTAAAAACTGCCTGCTAAGTTTGAAAGTTGTAATACAGAAAGACTTTGAAAAATCAGGTCACGAAATTATCGATTTCGAGAAAAAATGCATTTAAAATACAAAAACATATTTTTTAATGTAAAGTTGTTGATCAATTTAATTAAAATTCATCACATTTATACATTGTACCCTCTTCATTCTCCTTCGTTTGATTTTATTCTTTTTATTCTTTTTTTTTCCCGAGCAACTTTATTGCAGGCAATAAAGGGACGCTTCGATTCGTCTACTCGCTTCTAAACAAAAGCAATACACCCACCAGCAGGTTTTTGGACATATTTAACTCTAAAATTAAATTTTTAAATCTACTAAAACCTTTGTTAAACTGTATAAGTGCCATTTTATACCCAATTTCTGAGTTTGCAATTTCACAAGCCGTATTTTCGGAATTAGTTCCAAATGAGCCCATTGAAACTTTCATTTTAATTCTGTATTCAGTGTGAATATTAACACCAACTTAAAAATCACAATCATATAGATAATTTGATATATGCAATCTTCATTATGATTTTTGGCAACCTTTTGGATTTATCTTTATTTTATACTTCTGAAAGTGCATATTGATACTTGTACCAACTGTCAGTGGCTTTTGTCCATGTGTTGGTTCATATTTATGAGAGAAAAATGTATGGAAAAAGCTGCTTAACAGAGTTTTTCCAATGAATTTAAGTTGATATTATTTGTATTGTTTACTTTGATTATCCCACAGTAGTTTCGAAGTTTTCCTTTTCCACCCAAACTTTAATATTTAAAATTAAAAAGACCATTGTAGAACGCTTAGAAAATAATTAATAGATTTAAATAATTGTAATAAACAAAAATTTTAAACAGATATTTATTTATAGGATTACAAATACTGAAAATTCCTTCCCAATCAGTTAAAAAGACAGAAGTAGGAAATATCATCATATATTATATATATTATATATTATAATTATCAAAAATAAATTATAGATATAAATAATTGTAATAAGCAAAAAATGTAAACAAATATTTATTTATATTGCTGCAAATACCGAAAATTTCTTCCCAATTCTCCGAATATAACGGAATTTCTAGTTTCAGTTTAAGATTTCGATGTTTACATAAAAGGCTCTAGTTTTCTTTCTAAGTGTCGTACAAACAAAATAAAAACAATTTCGGAAACTTGTATGGAAAGTATGGTCTTTCTGTAAAAAATTTCTAAACTTTGGCCGGAACTCGATTTTTAACATAAACGGATACCTTAATTATTAAAAAAATGTAGTTCTTCTGTTGGACAAAGTAAAATTTGTTAAGTATTTCAGATCAAATCGAACAGACGATACTGGTGATTTGCGATGCAGCAGAAACTGTATACAAAAGTTGCAGTTAACCAACAATTAAAATATAGCCTGCAGTTTTATACAAAAAAGTTTCAAATTCGACCAAGATTGCAGAATTCATGGGGGGGGGGGGAAATTACATAATAATATATCATGAAAATATAGTAATAAGAAAACTGCATCACCTGTAGAATTAACGGGAAAAAAATTACATTAAAATATATCATGAAAATATAATAAGAAAGCATGTATCTTACTCTGTTTTTAATCAAGACATTACGAATAATTTCATCTAGGTAGAAGAAGAAACACCACAAGCTATTTCCGGGCGAAAACACAAGACTCACTAAAGCATAGAGCTGATCTATGCACTAAAGATACATGCACGTGCCCAAAGACATCCCCAACTTCACCCCTCTTGATTCGCCCCCCGCTGTAGACTAGATGTTTATTTCGAAACAATTTATAGCTTGCGGTTTGGCGTGACCGGTGTGACCTGATAAGGAGGCTCCACAGGTTGTTGTGACGTCTGTAGAAGAGGTTTACCATTCCTCGAAGAAAAGTTCTGCAGGAATACCTACATATCCGTCAATGAGTGTGTATTTTTTGGAATGAACATTTTAGGAGAGGACAGGAAAGCTTACTTGATTTTCAGATATAATTTTTTACGTTGTGCGTACGCGAAACACCTTAATAAATAGATCGAATATGATTAGGGTAGCAAATTCCATTTTATCCAAACTAGAACAGTTAATTATCTTTAACTTATAATAAAGAATAGATTCCTTTGGTTGTTCTTATAAAAAATGGATAATTTATACTTTTGAATGTTTAATAACTTTTTTCGATTTTTTTAATTATGAAATAAAATGCTAATTTAAATCAAATTTTAGCTCCGCTTATAATCATCACCGAGGTTTTTTTGGGCAGAACCTCATAAGTCTGAACCATGGTTAAAGAATGAGGCGGACGTCTGAACCGGCAGCTTACACTCCAAGATTTTAGGCAATTGAAATCTTGTAGATTGGAATATAATATTGGCTGATTTTAATATTATAATTTACACATTTTTTAGCGACTAAATATTTATCGGGAATGTTGTAGTTTTTAATTTCAGTTCAATCTCTTGTACATAAATTGATGGACATAATATTTTCAACAAAATATTTTGAAATTCAAACTGTGACGGACATCAAAGTCGCATTATTTTAATAGTCAAATATTTTGTTTGTTTGTTTGAGAATCTTCCAACTACAACCGAGTCCCATGACATCATAGAACCATTGTCTGAGTAATGTATTTAAAATTGCTCATTGTTTTTGCTGCTGTTGTTGTTGATTTTATGGTAATATAAATTCATTTTCTGATCATTTATATAATCATTTATGCAGATAATTAGTAGAATCTTTCTATGGTATTTTTCGTAGAAAAAAAATCACATCACTGAATATTTGATGAAACAATGAAAGCGACCAGGATTTCATTGTGATTATAAAGTTCTATTGTTAAAAATTATGCATAAAAATATTTTTAAAAAACTGTAAAATTCAGTAAAAAAAATTACACTACAACAAAGCAATTTTAAAGGAAGATTTTTTTTTTTTTTTTTTTTTGTAACTGGGGGTAAAAATTAAAATTTGTACATTAACGTTTTCCAAAGTAATCGAGGTAAAATGTCATATTCTCGCTTTATTTTTAAATAAAATTCTAATTATCTTTTACAGAACTTAAAAAATTACTCCAAAGTGAACATTCTTACATTACAAAATGTATCTATGCCACATCTGGTCTAACCTGCAAGTGCTAATATCGTCTAACGTTTTGTTTTTCATTTTTATGAAATTAACTGTAGAATATTTAAAATTTGATACTAGTAGCCTTTGATATAAATTTTTTCGATAAATATATAAAAATAATAATTGAGGAAATAACATTTTTCAAAAATAAAAATATGGAAAATCGCATATACTAAATAAGCAAGTAACTATTATAGAGGTCTGCAAATAAAAAGTGGAAATAAATATATTTTTCAACTTAACTTTTTTCCCCTTTTATTCTTTTACTCGGCACAAAATAAAACGGAATTCTATCATTAAAAAAATAAGAAAATATATGATTCATATAATTTTAGTACAGTCATGCATAACTGAATGATTTTGGGTGAAACGCAGGCATGCTACTCAATATGCTTAAATTATTTTTATTAATTTTGATTATATTTCATAAATTTCCACCAAGAATTTTTTTATTCGAAAATTCATATTATTTCAATTATATATCACAAATAATTTTTATTCAAAGGATGCTTTTGAAGAGAAGTTATTTAAAAAAAAGTGCAAAATGTGCAACAGGAAGTTCGGAATGATTGAACTCACTGTTCTTAACCTCCGGACCTTGTTATTGTTTAGCAGACATTATAAATTCAAACACTTAACGAATATGGAAGTGTTTTTAAAATTATAAATGAATTCATAAAACAGATAAGGTGTTAAATGAAATGTACGAGAAAAAAAAGAAATACTTGGAGACATTTATTTGTTATGTTACAATTTTTCTTAATTTATAGAAAACATGGAATTTTTTTATAAAAAAATAATTCTGAATTATTACGAATTTATTTGAAACATTTACTGCAATTTTAATTAATATAAGAAGATATCTAAGAATCCAGTCGTATCTAAATGGCTTTCGTATTTTGAAGTAACTACTACTGGATTTTAATTACAAATTTAAATATTAGAAATTATGTTATTCCATGCACGAGCTAAGCCCTTTAATATAACCAAAAAATTAATTATTCAACTGCTTTTTCCAATCAAGCATTTTGGTTTTGTAAGTATATCTAAAGAAATCTTTAAAAGCTTAAGGTACACATATGATATTTTGTACTTTTATCTAAATTCAGATAAATCATAAAATGCCTCTTTTTACCATTGTCTAAACTATAAAAAAAAGTAACATCCAAAGTATATATAGTTTTAAAAAAAGTAGATATAGGCTTATGTTTTTGTCTGAAACCTTTCAAACATATATCCGAATATTTACAGAAAAATAACATTCATACACTTTGAAGTAAAATTAAATATCAAGTACATACGTTTGTTTAAGAGTGCTCAACAGAAATGAAGAATGGTAGTTGAGTCAGTGTCTGCTTTGATGGCAGATGTTCAGTGACTTGAAACGAATTAATCTTTTCGGTAACTGCCTTCTTTGATGATGCAATGTTCAGCAATTCTGAATTATTTTTTTGAATTCGTTCCGAGATTTATTTTTATAGCATAGACTTTTTTTTTAACAGTCGAGTTCCACGAGATTCTTAGAATTTTAGCTATCAAGCATGATTTTATTCTTCATTGATATTTTATTCTTTTGTATTATCAATTGGGTAAAATTTGTATTTTTTTTTTGTACATTTGAACATTTGTACATTTGAACGCAGCTGTAACCTCTAATTATTAGAATAATTCTACTAGAAAAATAACTTGATCTACTTTCCTTATATTTGCTATACATTTATCTTAACTTATTATCTATTAGCCTACTTTGGCGATCAGCAGGTTCACTAGGAATTTTGATTGCTTCAATTAAATCTCTTATGCGTAACTTAATATTACTTTAAGAAAATATTTTTAAATATAAAATTGTGACAGAGATTAAAATCATGTTAGCTTAAGAAACTGACATCTATTCTATTCATTATGTATATGTACTATCCTTATAGAATTAATTTTCGAGACATCAAAGTACTTAAAAATATAATTATCCAATACATTAACTTTTAAGTTTCGCGGGGCTTTCTTATTTATTATGGAAACTATGTCAATTCCTCCATTCTTAGCTTTTAACGATGAAAAAAATCATTCGATTAAATATTTGATGAAGCAATAAAAGCTGTTTGAATTTAAGCGCAATAGTATTAATTTTTGTTCAAAATGTAACAAAAAAAACCCCAAATTTTTTTTTAAAAATAAAAAAAAATTTCTAAAACGTTTGCTGGATTACTAAATTGGTATCATTAAAAAGAATTGCAGTTTAAATTGGTATTAAATAATATTTTTCTGCTGTAATATTTCGAGTCATCGCGAAAACAAGCTGAATACTCATTTAATTTTTAATTAATTAAAATTCTAATCAAAAATTGGAAAAAAAAATTGCTGGAGGTGCACATTTTTAATCTCCAATTTATATATGTGCCACATTTGGTAGCTTTAGGTCTACAGGTCTGTTCTGTAGAGCGCCAATGCATACACATTCTCCTTTATTATCAGTAGATAATTATTATAACTAATTTTAAATTTCAAATAATCTTCAATCTAGCTTTATATTTAATAATTTTTTATACCACATGACGATATTGTTACTTAATGAGCATTTTACTCGTCATGTTCTCTATATCTAATTAATACAGTATGTTTTTTTAATTTATCAATGCAAAGGCGCTAGAATATAGTTAAACAATATATTTTTATTAAAAGCCTTTAAATAGTTTGCTCTATACTATAATTCAATTTTAATAGTCAGCTCTATTTGGATGTTCTCTTCATCTTTATAAATAATAAAATAAAGTGTTTGTGGATTGATCAGCGTATGAGAAACGAAGCCTACAAATGAAAGTATACAGAAATCGTAAAAAAATTTAAACTTTGAAATTTTCATGAATTTATTGTTTTTTATTCATGAATTATAATCATCTATGAACAAGATAATTAGATAACATAAATTATCTAGACGAACGAAATTTGTTATGTGATTTTTACACAAAAGTTGTATATTGTATTAAATTTTAGGAAAAAGTTCAGTGTCTTGTAACTCCATCTATTAATGTTTGTATATGTTAAAGCGATAATTCGGAAACAGTATGGTGTGGTGACTGCCGCATAAATCACTTTTGAGTCATACCCTTTATTCGTGCCCAACCATCTATTTAAATGGATGAGACCCTTTCTACTACTGTTAGAAGTAGTGTATTGAATACAAATAATTGTAACCTATGAGCCGATCCCGATCTAGTGCAACGTAACGGGAAACACTTGCATCGTAATCTTAATCGAAAACAAAATCGTACGATACTCTCGTCACTCTAATCGTCGACACGCGGTCATGCTCAGCTCCTAGGATGTAAATATGTTGTATTTTAATGCTAAAATAATAAATTTATTTTTGTAATAAGAAGGAATCATGATTGGAGTCCAACACCAATCATGAACATTCCAATCCGCCACATTGGAGGATAATCGTCCGAGGTCACCAATGTGGCGTATTGGTATGGGCGAAGATAGTACCTGGGACCTTGTGGTTCGCAGCCCAGTAACATGACCACAATACAAAAGCAATTGCTCGGGTAGCGGTAGTAAAGGCTGAAATAGTCTAATTAGATGGATGGCTCAAATATTAAGCGTGATTCGAGATAGAAAATCTGTTAAACCAAATGGATAAGTTTTAGTTCATCATTATAATTATATCAAAATGCCATATGCTAAAGCAGGCAAAACAATTATTGGTATAAAAAATTTCATAAGTTAACTATGTGTATTCTAAAGTAATTGGTGTGATATACAGTTGATGTATGTTGCAACAAATGACCATATGAAGTTTGTGGTCTTATCAGTTACAACAACATTTCGTATGTTTTGGTGAGTATGGATGACGGTATGATGTAATTTTTGGAGAAAAAACCGCCGATTTAATCTTTACAAAAACACTGCAGATATATGTTTAATTGTTGACTTATTTCATCAAAAATAAAATTTGTAAATACATTTTCCCATATGCATGCGAATTCAATTATTTGACAGCACAAGAAAACTGTTATCATGATATATAATCTGTTAAAATAATATGTAATATTGTTAACAGAGATGCAGTTCTTGATCAAAATTTAGACCAAAACTGCTAACGGAAGAGATCTAAATTGCATACTCGATTCTTTTTACTTTACATAGGAACTAATACAAAACTCGTCATATTTTGTAATTATATGAAACAAAATGGGAAGAGAATGCAATTATCTCGTGGTTATAATCTGAGTAGGTTAGTTTATTCTTATATTCTTACCCGTGCATAATATTCTAGTAAAAGTAAATGTCATTTTGAGTTTAAATTTTTAACATGAAATAAATAAGCCATTCTAGATGCATCAAGTGACAATATAATGCGAAAAAGTTTTGAATATTATATATGAAGATTTAAAGAAGATTCGAATCTTTCGTGCGAAATATCGTTAGCATTAAAATATTTTTTTTTATCAATTCCTCTATCTTTATTTTGTTTCTTAAATTTACTCTTAATTATATAGAAGCTATAATGTGAATACGAGTGAGTTAATGCAAGTCAAACAAGTGTATAATAATTAAATCATATGTAACTAAATAAATAGAATGTATTGATAAGAAATTTATTGAAAAATATTTTTAAAAATTTAGAGAAAAATTGTATGAAGTTAAATTCAAAATCATAGAAAAGCAAATTTTTTTTAAATAAAAATAAAAAATGGCTTTCCTTGAATGATATGCTCCAAAGTTATTAAGGGGAAATATTAAATTTTTGAGTAGTTTTTAGTTTAAACTGTAATTTAAATTTTTGAAACATTTTTCTTAGTTACCACATACAACACAAATTGCTAAATTTGGTCATTCTAAGTCAAACAATCTATCCCATACAGCATTTCGCACGATTTTTAGTCATTCATATTACATGACACAGATTACAGACAGTGTGTCAGGCTATAAACTTTATCATGTTTATATTTTATTTAAATAAAATTATAATAAAATACCAAAAATTAAAAAGAAACGCATAAAATACACCATTTTCTGATCAGCATTTTGATTTCTTAAGTAATGCTCTGATCATAGTGTATTTGAAATGCAGCATGCCATCTTCATTTCGCGGATGCATCTTCAAGAAGGTTGAAAAAGATTCTTCTACAAATTCGCGACGCAGATCATTTGGGATTGATTCGATGAATGTCGAATCCCTGACTCCATCTGAAAACATTGAAATTGCGATAAAATGTATAAATAAATAATAATAATGAAAAAAAAAAAAGAAATTTTGCGATTTTCATTCTCAATGGCGGTTTGTACATTGTACCTCGTCCTACATTGAGCATTAATATTTTTCAGAATAATGTAAATTCTGCCTTTCCTAATTAATTTTGAATAATTTATATATTGATTAATAAAAAATAACGATATCAGGTAGGTTAGTAATATTACCATATTTAAATAAAGAAATTACTAATTTCCATGTAAATATAATTACAAATATACTTTAAAATTATTTTTCTTCCATTCCTCTATCTTGTTAAAACAATTAATTAACTGTTGCTGTTTATTATTAAAAAATGAAACTTTAAAATTAAAAATAAACACTGTCATATACATTTTGCAGTTGTATTTATTTACGAAAGCAAGAAGTTAAAACAAAATAGCCAAATTAATTTTTACTTATTAATAAATATACTTCATTTTTCATTACAAATTTATTTCACAGGCACGGGGGAAAAATGCGTTGCTCAAAAATCTCTAAAAACTACACAGTTTTTGGAATGAGTATTTAGGACAGTACCTTTCTAATTTCATGAATTATGAAGCGGAATAATAGTACTTTGTTACTACGCATGCGCAGCGAAAGAAATGAGTAACACTGTTTTAACAATACTTTTGTTTCACAAACTGTGTAATCAAATGAGCTTGTTTTTATTACTGCAAGTGAATAGCAACAGAAAACGACATTTTTCAGAAGATTTCTATAAAGAAATCATTTCTTTTTTCCTGCGTTTTTCTAGTTACTGAAAGTTTTAAACAGAATGCTATTATACTGTTGATGGATTTAGATATAACTTGCAAATTACTTTTTATATTTATAAACACTCTGAAAAAAAACTGAAGATACTTAGCTTTGTAGTGCTAATATAAAATCAGTTTTTTTGTCCTTTTCCAGGAATCAATGCTTGCGGTAATTAAAATATAACCTCATCGGATCCAAAACTCTTTTTTGAACATAAACATTAAAACTTTTAAACTTAACTTTAAACATTAGAACTTTTTTGAAAAAACATTTTTGAACTTATCAGAGTCAGACAGATTGAATTTAGAATATAGGCTTTCTACTCTAAATTTGTAAATTTCTATTAAATTTTGAGCGAAATTCATAAGAAGTTTGTTTGTCAGTCCAGGTGCAAGTGAACTCGATAACTATATAAAACTCAAAGAGCAAGCTGACAAAGATTTAATACAAAGTTTTAACATCTAAAATATAGAACCATTTGAAATTTTGAACCAAATCCACCAACGCATTGACTTCTGTAGGCAAGTAAACAGTAAGTAAATTCTATCTATGCATACATCATAGCTCAAAAACTATAATTGCATTTCTGTGCGAAATTTTGGTTTCAATTGATAGAAATAAGTGGCCAAAATGTACAAATGGCTTTCTATAATGTATTACAAACCACAAAACGCTCATGTGTGGGCCTGCTAATAAAAATCTTGACACTTAGAGTCAACGGCCTTGACCAAGGTCCACAGTTTTTATGTCAATCATAGTATTTTTCATTCCACTATTTTTATTCTTAATTGAGAAAATATAATACCGTTATTAGAGAGTGTGCGAGAACGTTTCGGGGAGACCACTTCCATTGGTTAATCGCGCATGTTTCAACTTACTGATAGTGTACCAACCTATACTTTAGTGTTAAAATATTTCAGATAAAATAATCAAATTGATCTTTTTAAATTAATACATTCGTTATGCATAGTATAGAATTTTTTTTCTGATTTCAAATTTCTTATTTTTCAGTTATAATTTACTTTAAAAATAATAATTTCTGTTATAATTTACTTAAAAAATAATACAATAGGAAGCAAATTATGAAATTTATGACATATAGGTTGTCTATCAAAGTCTTTTTCCAACACATTAATTTGAGAACGGAGACAATTGTTGCTATAAACTTGGCGTATAGGTATAATAAAGTGACCATGCGCTTCACAATGAGATCGGTTACAACGCTATGTGGCGAGAAAATGGAGCCACAGTTTAACCTCTAAAAAGGTACGAGAGAAAAGTCGATTGCAAAATTCTAGATTGCTTTCCATTTGCTGGGAAAAGGCATCTTGAGCGCAATAATGCTAACAAAATGTGTAAAACGAGCTATCTTTTTTTTTGGTCACGATTTCAAATATTCTTAATCAGAAAAACTTTAGAAATAAAAAACAATAAATTATCAGCAAATAGTTTTATTTTCAGTAATCGGAATGCTCTACTCGATTCGGTTCGATATTTAGTATTCAAAAGATGATCTTTCTTCTTGCTATCACGCTTTGTTACATCACAGATGTCATAAGTTTGACTAAACAGATAGGCGTTTTGCAAATTTTATTCTTAGGTTTACTGCACTTAAGCATAGCATACTAAAGTACTAAATTATTCCATTAATAAAATAATTCCGTACTAAATCGAGATGCTTTATAAACTTGCAATTGATTTTTCTCACGAATCTCGTACCGTTTTGAAATAAGTTTTAATTCTTAGCATTACTGCGCTCAAGGTGTTTTTCCGTACTAAATTGAGACGCTTTATAAACTTTGCAATTGATCTTTCTCACATATCATTTACCTTTTGGAAATTTCATTGTTTACAGCTAGGTGACGCTGTAACTGATTTTGAGGTATAGTGCATAATCACTCTACTATAATCTAAACATCAAGTTTTGTTCGGCAATTTAAATTAATGTGGGGTTAAAGGACTTTAGTGGACTCCCTGTGGATTAACCTATTCAAGTCACAATGCTTCGAAATATTGTTGTAATGTTCTTTTCGATATTACGCTGCATTCAGAATATCGAACAAAATTGTATCTGCACAATGTTGCCTGCATCTGTAATATCGTGCAGATACAAGTCAGTATCTTGGGGTAATATGACATGAAATATTTTAGAATATGAAAAAGTAATTACTTTTGTATTCTCCATCCGATTTATAAACATAATCCGCTACTTGCTCTGTGCAGAAATGAACAGTGAATCCTATTTTTTCCAACACATTTTGATAATACGCAGCGTCGTATTTTCTCAGCTTCAACACCATTTGGGAATTGAGATTCTAGAAAAGTTACACAATAATTGTATTAAACAGTAAAGCAATGTATATATAAAATAAATAACTTTCAATAAAGGCTTATATGAACAGAATCATAATATCAGCTTTAAGTTGAAATTCCATAAAATAGAGCTCAAAACTCCTTTTGAGAAACCGAATATTAATTGCAGATATGCATTTATTATTCGGTGTCTTGGTTATATTTCGCAGCATTAATAGCATTATTAATTAGTCGTACTACAAAATTTGTTTCGGATTGATTAATTAAATTTGCTGGAGATATGCTTTTCTAATAACTTCAAATGTGAAACACATACTTGTTAATATGCAATACATACGTATTAATATACAGGGTGATTCATAAAGAAGTATACAGTTTCAATACCCTATAAATCAAGAACAATGTAAGATATTATATATAAACTGTAACAGAATTGTATGGTGTTATTTTTAAGTTTTATTAGAGATAGTCGCAGGTTTTCTACGTATGACCCCTTAGAAGGGGCTGTACATTTTCTTTCTGGACACTGCAAGAAACAAATTTACTTCAGGGGAATTTAGCATGGGTTGCACTGTGAATTTATGATTTTCTCTTCCCCAAAAAGGGAACATTGTGCTTGTGTACCTTTCCATTGGTATGAAATGTTACTTCATCAATGAAAATTAAGTGATCAGCAAAATCATCACTTTCAAAACGAAGCTATTGATACAAAATTCAAAGCGCTGTTGTTTGTCAAAGTCATTCAGATTTTGCAACACATGTACTTCGTATGGAATTATTTTCAGCTTATTTCTCAAAATTCACCTGAAGGTGGGCTGAGAAATCTGCATTTCACTACTCACCCTCTGCCTTAATTTTCCCGGGTTCATTGAATGGCGGTGCAGACTCTATCTTATTATCTGTTGTATTCTCAAACAAACAATACATACAAGTACAATGCAGTATTTTTTGAGGAAACACTCGTACCTATTCTTTTTTAACACTAAAGCTACCACGAGCGGGTCATTTGACTCGCTTCCAATGGCAATTCCAATGTATCGGTGAAATGCCGGTAGGTTTAGTGTTAACCCTATTCTCTACAAACCGGAATTTTCACAAATTCGGCCACCCTTCGGTTCTGAGTGTTCGGGACTTCACTTGAATTTCTTAAGAAAAACAGTACCTGAAAGTACTTTGACCATTTGGATTTCTTGCTCATTTCCAGATAAACGTCGTCACTTTCCGATTTCAGAGCAAAAAATATTGCCGCTTCACCACCAGGTTTGAGTAGATGAAATATATTCATGAAAGCCCGTTCTTGTTCTTCAATAAAAGTGATGCAATGGGTGCAGACGATTTTTGAGAAATGGCTTCTCCATCTTTGCAAGTGATCCCTGAAATTTACAATAAAAAAGAAATCACGATTATGCATTTGCGTATTAACAAATTTGTGCAGCCTTTCCTATAGGGTAATCGAAAATAAGTAGCCGTCCAATTAGATGTATGAACCTTTACTTACAATTTATTCTTTCAACTATTATTAAACTTCCAAAGATGACAGAATTTATGCAAACCAGTAAAAAAAAATCGCAAAAAGACTGGATTTTTTTGTATGTGTTCAAGTTCTAACAATCAAAACTTTAAAAGAAATCGGTAAGGTCATTCATAAGAGATTCTCTCTCACCAGGCACTTTAAAATCGAATAAATCATCTAAAAATACGGCAAAAATCATATTGTATGGCTAGAAGATTATCAGGATCTAGAAGATTATCAGGATTACTACATTTGGCGAGTAATCACCGAAAAAATGTTAACTATGGCGACCACACCTTGCTTTTAAGTCAAACCAAACGGTATAAAATGGGATTTGATTTTCTCTAACGGTTAATTACGCACGCGACTTGCAGCTTAAGTTAGACGAAAAAAAAACTCATTTTATCTCAGAATTCTCAGAATGTATGTATGAATTCGAATTTAATAAGGTACAATATCATTTCCACCTCGACCGCCATAAACCGCCAAATTATGTAAAAAAAAGTTAATAGAGGCCAAATTAAGAGCAATCATACATACTTTCACTTTGGGTTTCTATTTGACTTGATTCTTGGCGTCATCTTAATAGCGGTCGCCGTGGAAATCAAAATACACCAAACTAATTATTTAAAAGGTTACTCACATCATTGTGACATCTGCTCGTCGATATTCAACCTTCTTATGCTTATGGTTGATTTTTGATCTTTGAATACAATATGGATCAATATCGATGGCTATTATTTTACCAACTCGTGGGAAAAGATTCAAAATACATTTGGTGGACATGTCTCCTTCCCCACAGCCGATGTCCATGACCAGCTCTCCGGAGAGATCGCCCCACTGGAGAGAAGACAAGAATTCTTTTGTTTCCGCGTTGGTGAACTCGCACCACAGGGGATTCATCTGTCTATCCTGTGAAAGAAAATATCTAATATATATGTTACTATGAAAGAGCAATATTAGAGAATGTCGACTTTCACCGGTGAATGTCAAATATCAACACGTACCAAATATATAGATGAAAGACCGAGTATTTTGATTATAATCACGTACATTCGAATTATCGCCGATGTTTGTTGACAAGCACAGATATGCTTTGGTGGAGATCGAAAAGCGACAACTAAGGCAATCACAAATAATGATATATACTGTTAAAGTTTTGTTCTGATATAAAAATTCTCAAGATGACCTTTCAAAAGAATCTAACATATCAAATTTGGAATTGGATAGGAGAATATGGTTACATTGCAGAAAATTGATTCCGATTTGAAAATTCCGTAATTCTTCACTATTAAGCAAGTTTTTCAGTTAAAGAAATTCGCATCATCTTACAACACAAAGCAATTTTTTTAGTGTTTATAGGGTTTTTTTTTGCGTAAATTAAATTCAGCTCATCGCATTCATTTTATTTTACAGCAGTCCCAAACGATAAATTGGCTTTTTCAAAACGCTATTAGCGGTTTTGATTATTTTCGATTAATTAAAATAAATACTGCTACAATTTGAATATATTTATATTCAAACTGGCATTACGTTTTTATTTTTTGTCAATCGTCCTCCTAGCGATAAGATTTTGAAATCCAGTTTTAGTAAGTATGTATTATTCACATGATTCATTACTTTTATGTGAGATATTATCCTTAGTTATTCGTAAAAAAAAATTAAATTAAATTTTTTTTAAATTAACGAGCTTAATGTTTTGTAAAATCATTTTTCAGAAACGTAGTTCGCGATATTTTGTAACGTTACCATATTGTTTTATCCGTTTGTCTCAATTTCTATTAGGGACTCCTTTCTGATTAAGTTAGATTAATTACTATATTTTTCTTAATATTAATCCATTTTTCTTTCAGAATACATAATTATAATCTGAGTATTACTACCTATCCTAATGTTGTTACTAACTAAATCCTAATTATTTATGTATTCAAACACTAAATTAAATTAATTAAAATTATGTATTCAAACACTAATTATTCTTGAAATCAAATGCTAATCAAATCTTAATTATTTCAGCAATCAAATACTATTTAAAATATTATTTTTGTAATCAAATAAAAATTTATTCCTAATTATTTTGTAATCAAATATTAACTGAATCCTAATTATTTCTATAGTCAAAATCCGTTTTTCTGAACAAATACAAAACCTACAACGATGATTAAAATGCCATGGGAGAAGGAAAGATTGAATGCAGAAGCAGATCTAGGCATCCGGTGGTCTCGGATATCAGATATTATGAGGGTTTTTTTTAAATAATTGATCAATTTGGTTTCGTTTATCATCCAATTTTCACTTCCTTGTATACGAAATATAGAAAAAGTATTATAATCGACAAAATTTCGAAGTCGAGAATTGGTTGAATCTCCATGTTCCATGCTTCCCTGAGTTCGAAAAACACATTTTTGGCTCTATGTCAGTCACCTGTCTGTAAATACAAAATCACTTTGAGCTGGATATGCGAAATTTGGTGTAAGAAATATTAAAACCCTTAATTCCAATCAAATTAGAACAAAATTCCTTCAAAGGATGTCTGACTGTCCAATTGCAAGTGAACTCAATAATACAAAATACAAAGAGCTAGGTAAATAAAATTTGATACAGAGGTTTAAAAATCTAAAAATACTTATCAAAATTTGAACCAAATCCTTTCTAACGGTTGAAAATCAGTTGTTCAAATGAATGCAAAAGCAATAACTCACAAACACAAAGATTTTAATAAATGAAAATCGGTATCTTAACTTGTTCTTACAACAGTAGTTTTGTGTAAAATTTTGGTATCAATCAATTTTGTGTCAAAGTTTAGCATAAAGGTGTCCAAAATATATATTCGCGTGATAGATTCCGTAAATATGCTAATTTCACGGCAAAGATTTATATTTTATAACTACCGTTCACCAATGCCATGCAATGTATTCGCGAACTTACCGAACGCCCATAATTTACAGTAGAGAAAGGAGATATGAACTTTACTGGGGAGTATGCAAGAAAGTTATACTCCTTCTGGTTAATTTCAACTGAAATAAATCACTACAAAGCTAATAATTTTTAATTGAACGTATGGAATCATTAATATTTTATTTACTTATTTTTAATACTTATATCAAGTAAATAATGACTAAAATAATAAATTTTTGAAAAATTAAGCATAATTATTATTTATTGATTTCAGCATTTACGAACTAAAACACATATTTTTATGAAAGATAACAAGGAAATAATAAAGGCTAAACAAATATATTATTAAAAATTATTATTTCACAGGACCTGTTAAATGAAATATGATATAAGCAATTTAATGAATAATTAAAATTCTAATATATTAAGGTGATTTTTAAATAAATTGTCACATTGATGTCGCAGCACTAAAGTAATCAGTATCATAAAAAGTTCTAGTTTTCAAAGATTCTCATATCAATAAATTAACAGATTTTTTATTCTAGTTCACAAATATATATAACATGTGATGATTTTATTATGTTTTTAATGATTTATAATGCTAAGTGGTTATAGAGTCAGGAAATTTTTCATGTCCCAACTCGAAAAAATAAGATTTCATTGGGATTTTTTAAATTAAAGAAGCGAGACAGCAATAAAATATTAATTAGTAGATATAGTGTAATATTTTAAGTTAAAAAAAAGAATGAGTATTTTATTATATTTTGAATTTGTGCATTAAAACTTCAGTTTATTATCTGTCCCCCACTGCACCTCAAGAGTTTTTCTCAAATATATTTATAATAATTTAGTTTTAAAGATTAGCAACAGTTCTGGAGTAAGCCATGTTTGTCGTCTATTTACTTACTGCTGGTAAAAATTGAGCTGTGATACTACATTCAAAAATATTGTGAAAATTCATCTTCACTATGGTAAGAATTTTTATTTTATATCATGAGTGTTACTGTGATTAATATGTATTTCAACCTAATCAGTAAAAAAGTTTCACTTAAAATGTGATGCATATTTGTATACTAGTCTATTGAAGTAACCCTATTTTTACATGTGCAAGTTGTTTCTTTTAGAGCAAAATCTTTATGTGAAATCTCAAGAGTGTTACTTCTCAAGAATGTTACTCTATAAAAGTAACACTTTTGAGGAAGAAGTATTCTACTGTGATGAGTTAAGAATGTTATCAACAAGTTACTGTTCTATTTAGAAACTTTAAAACAAAAAAACAAAGCAATTTTTGTAATATATTTACTATACTTTGTCTATTTAGATTCTGAATTAAAAGTAAATTGTGAGTTTAACTATCAGATGTGTTTAGATGAATGATTTCACAAAAATTTTAAGAACTTGCACACCTGTTTTTTCTAATTTGGATTTTATTTTTTGTTTTATTTCTCAGTCTTAATTTTTGTTCTTAATTTAAAAACTCTTATATTTTGAATTATGCTTCAAATTTTCTGTAAATCTTTAAAAATAATTACTTTTTGTTTTAATATCATGAAGATGTTGCACTAATGAGTTTAAGAATAATATAAAAAGAATCATTGTTCCATTTAGAAACTTCAAAGCAAAAACAGAGCATTTCTTTAATATTTATTGTACTTTTTCTATTCAATTTATGAATTAAAATTATGAGTTTAAATATCAAATGTTTTTATATGAATGATTCACATATAATTTGACAATTTGTGTCTTGATTTTTTTTTGTGTGTGTTTTAATTTCATATGGTCTGTTTTGATTTTTAAATCTTAATATGAATTTATTGTTTTTGTATTATGCTTCAAATTTTCCACAAATGCTTAAAAATAATTATTTTTAGGCAAGGCTTTATTCTGCTGAGAAGCAGCGTCTCTATTGAGAAAGAAGAAAAATTGATCCTAATAGAGAAGCAGCTTACAAGGAAAAGCAGAAAATGAGGAATGCTAAAAGAAAAAAAAAAAATGAAGAAATGACAACACGGAAGAAGCGCATTCAGAGACGAAAGTGGAAAGTCCATGACAGAATAAGGAGACAGAAGATGGCGACAGAAAATTTGAATGTATTTCCCATTCCACCATGTGATAATTCTCTGGAGCTTTCAGGCAACAAAATTCGTGGAAGAAAAGTTGTTCTCAAGAATCGCTCAAAGTGTGTTCGACAAAATTATAAATTGAAAGAGGAAATGGAACAACTAAAGAATCAGCTCCAACAAGAAAAAAGAAAGTCTGCAAAGTATGTAAAAAGGTTATAGAGAATGAAGTTAAATGAAGCTAAAAGTGTTATGAGTACTCCCGAGGATCAACTAACACCAAAATCTAAGGTCACTAAGATATTTCATGAAGCTCAGAAAACAAAAGGAAGAGATAAAAGCAAATTGATTCGACGGCTTCTCTTTTATAACACCCTTGCTTCATCCTTTAAACAAAGTTATCAACAGGCCAGAAAGAGAAAAGATAAAAATATTTTAAGCCAAATAATGTTATCACAGAGTCTTGTTAAGCGTTACAGACTTCAAGCAATGACTAGTAGATCAGTCGGTCTGGCTGGAAGAAAAAGGATGGTGGAGAAACAACTAGAAAGAGAGAGAAAATTCCAGAAAGACATAGAATCATTTTTTGTGAGTAATGATGTGTCAAAATACAGCAGGGATGAAAAAAATAATAACCAAGAATAAGTTGAAAAAACAAAAGCGATTTTTAAATGCTCCCATGAAAACACTGTATAAGAAATTCTTACGTGTAGTCAGTAAAAAGGTTTCATATACCACTTTTACAAGGTATAGACCATTTCATGTTCTAAAGCCTACTGATATAGAACGGGATACTTGTCTGTGTAAAACTCATACAAATATTGAACTGAAAGCAAAAAAGCTGAAATAGATGACATAGATGATGACCTGATAAGTGGATCAGTTAAATCTGCACAGGAGGAGGATATGTGCCTACAAATTCCTTCTGTACATGGAGTCAAAAAAAGGGACTTTTGTATTAGTAGAATTTGCAAGCGGATCAAGGAAAAGAACAAAGTATAGATATGTAGGACTTTGCAAATCTGAACTTGATGAAGATGGTGATGTACGAATTATGTATTTAAAAAACTATGGAGAAAAAAATACATTGTTCAAGTTAAATGAGTCTGATATTTCAGATGTTAATTTTGATGAAATTGTAGCAATATTGCCAGATTCGATGTTAAGGTTGAATGGCAAACGAGCATATTATAAATTTAAAGGAAGCATAGATGTTTACGAGCAGTCATAGATTGTATAATTTTACAAAGTATTCTCAATTCTACCAGTTACAATAAAGCAAATTGATAACCCTGAATCCTCTTTCCCTATATAATATATCATTTTCAAGATATCTTCCTCTTATTTAACATATATTTTTATAAACACTCAAGAGTGTTACTTTGTCTCAAGAATGTTACCACGCCTCATGAATGTTACTGTAACCAAAATTCAAATTTTAGAACATAAAAAAATAATTTCAATAATTACAAACTTATGGTGTGATAGGCTAATAAATATCATTAAGTTTATTAACATGTTTTTAAATACTAATATAAAAATATAACTTTCAACTGAAATATTCGGTTCTAAATTTGCAACAGTGTAACACTCGTGAGTCTTTATTCTGAAAAAAATGAAGAAAATCATTATATAAATATTCTTCAGCAATATCTGTAAATAATATCAGATATGTCTACTTCTCCATTAAATACACAAACTTTATTCAGTTTTTAATAAAATTTTATTAATTAAAGTAAAATAGTAACACTCTTGAGATATATTGGTACATTAAGTATAAAAACCACCTAATTTGAGTTAATTAAAACAAAAACTCGCAACCATTAACTTTTTTACAATACTCTATATTATAACAAAGCTCATACCTCATAAAGAATTAATGTAAATCATTTTTAATTTTTTGACAAAACTGGAACTTCAAATCTGAATTGTGACAAATTTTATGAAAATCACCCAGTAACTTTTATACCTTAGTTTATTCAATCTGAACTATTATTCCTCAATTTATTTTATTGTATTAAAAACTCAAAGACGCCTTTTAATCAAGATATTTTGTAATTCGTAGAAATTATAGTTTTTTTAAATTTTTTTATTTGGGAATTAGGCTAATAACATTTAACACTTTTTAATCAGCATGAATACGGACTCCATTAAATCAGCAAACTTAAACAATTGCATAATCTGTTTCTTGAAATTTCACCATTAAAAGAATAGGCAGAAGGTTCGAATGGGTGTAAGGTTTATACAGAGAAAAATGATCTAAGTTGATGAATATATCAACGTCGGATTTTTTTTTATTATTGAGATTACATAAGAAAATGATCTTGGATAATAAAAGATTAAAAACACTCTTTCCAGAGAAAAATATTAAAAAGTTTTAAAAACGTTTCAAATTAATGTAATGAAAGTCTATACTGCTATTGAATATTCCATGCATTAGCGAAAACTGGAATACAAAAACTGTTTCTTTTCATTTATTCCAAAAGGAGTTTTATAGCTTGAAAACTTGGATCTATAAATGCAAAAGAAAAATTTCCTAAGCCTTGCATTATTAAAAACTTTTTCCTGTTATTTTAACGAGAATGATTACACATGCGATTAGAAATCTAAATGGAGTAATTCGCCTTCTAAAATAATCAGTATTTACTGTTTCTAAGAATTTAAACAAAGAAATTCGATATTCTAATATCAACTGCCTTTATTTTTAAAATTTACTCCTAATTATTTGGCAACGATAACGTTTAATCAAAAAAGTATTTAATTTAATATCGGTACAAAGGGCATGACTGAAATATATTGTAAAGTATTGTTATAAAATAAGATTAAAAATATGTTTAACAATGAATTAAAATTTTTAACTAAAATTATTTCGAAATAAAACATTTATCATTGAAAATTTTATTTTAAAAATATATGTATTGATATAAAAATGATTTTTGTGCAAACTGTGCTCCAAACTTATTGAGTGAAAACGTTAAAACTCCGTTTAATTTAAAATTCTAATTAAAATATTGTGAAAGCCTTTTTTACTAATCATGAATGATTTTTATTGCATACATGGGGGCACGATGTAAGTTTCAAATAACAAGCTAACCTATAAACATTGTCAGATTAATAAAAACAAAAAATATACTAGTTATATAAGTTTATAATAAAATATAAGTTTCAAATAACAAGTTAACCTATAAACATTGTCAGATAAATAAAAACAAAAAATATACTAGCATCAAATTTCTATTGTCAAATAAAATAAAAACTCAGTCGTTAATTAGCTACAGAGGAACAATAGATCCTTATTTTTTAATGAGGATTCACCATCCTCGTCATCTGACTGCGAGAAAAATTAAAAGTTCAGTAGAGCCCTAGTATTGCTTCAAAATGAGACATTAATATAACTAAAATAATTGAATTCCATTTTATAAGAACAGATAATTTCGTTGAAGAAAGAAACAGACATCTTAAGATATTCAATAGTTCAATGGAAAGACAGCTATTTTATAACAATAAAAAGTTTCAGAAGTCAAAATAAATTTCTAAAAAAATTTATTCAGAATTAATTAAATTCTGATAAGCGAGAAAATAAGTTTAATCAGAACAATTTTTAAAACAGTTCAGTGTACTATTTAATGACGTACTTAAAAATAGAAGTTTTTTCATTATTTTCCATTTCTTGATCTTTAACTTAGAACTAAATAATATAAAAATTATAAACTCTTTAAATTATATTTTCAAATTCGTTAACTGGTGAAGATACTTATATCGAATCAATATTTAATTAATTAAACTATGAAATTGCATTTAAAAACTGAAAAAATTAAAACAGCATATTAT
This sequence comes from Argiope aurantia, assembly GCA_026543865.1. Taxonomy (NCBI): domain Eukaryota; kingdom Metazoa; phylum Arthropoda; class Arachnida; order Araneae; family Araneidae; genus Argiope; species Argiope aurantia. The sequence goes on from JAPMOR010071862.1 coordinate 518,185, forward strand.
CATAGCGAACTTAAAAGGACAAAATTTCAAAATTCTAACGTATCGGGAAGAATGAGAAAGATCAATTACTGAACACCATCTTAATGAAAATGAAAAAAATTCTTGTTAAATGAAGGCATTTATGGTTAATAAAAGCATTTAAGTATGTGATAACATTCTGGGTGAATATTTCGAAAAATATTCGGAAATAAGTTATATTTTGGAATACTTGCATAAAAGATATTGAAAAAGCATCGATGAAACCAAAATATAAGCGGCAAAAGTTTTTTTTAAAAATTGAAAAAAAAAATGACTTTTTGTGGATAAAGAGAGATATAACGCAAAAAATCTTCTAGTTTTTAGAGGTTGATCAAATGCTTAAAATTTTGCCAATAGCTGAAGAAATATATTATCTAGTTCTTGAAATAAAAAAATAAGCTGTATTTCGATCCATTCTTTAAATATTGGGGTTCGACTGATTAAAAAAAACGAAAATTTTAATTTTTCCATTATAAAACAATAAAACAACTATAAAATATTTCTAAATGAATAGATTACATAATCCTTAATTCAAGAACTGCAGAAAATATTGAAAAAATTATTATACCAAATTTGAACAAAAAATGTGCATTAGATTTTAATTTATAAGCATTTTCGTAAGAAAATTCTAAACCTGAAATAAAGATATTACAGAATTAAGTTTTCATAAGAGCTAAAACGCTTTATTGTTAAAAGAAAATATACTACAAAAATTAGGGACATTTGTTTTCATTGAACTAATCTACAAAAAAAATTCAGTAATTATTATCCCTATCATTACGAAGACAAAAAAAATGAAAATAACTCTAATGGAAAATTTTATATTGAATAACAAACAGATTAATCAAGCCTTCAATCACTTTTCAAGAAAGTATGTTTTAAAATTAGATAAGAACGCTTAATTTAAAAAAAACCAATTAAATACTAGCTTTAAATATTAATAAAAAGGAAGTATTTCTTTCGAAATTTTATCAAATTTATAAGCTTTTATTTTTTTCATGAACTTGATGAGTTTATTATTAATTATTTATAACAAAATACCGTACAAACACCTAAAGATATAAAAAAATATTACCTTTTTGAATATAAAATCTTCTCAAATTAAAACCGTCCCTAAATCAGATCTACAGTCTCAGCAAAGAATTCATTAAAATCTAAAACGGCATTGATTTTATGAAAACACTCCAAAAATTGACAAAGCTTGGTAATTTGAACGAAAACCAGACGTTCTAGACTGAATAATCATCGAAAATATCATATTAATTGGTTTATTATATATCCGCATCATCACAGCACGGTTTCTTTTCTATGCTCGGTACGCATTTTTAAAGAGAGAAATTTATTCCTGGCTCATTAGATTTATTAGCTTTTTCTCAGAATAATTGGATAACAATTGGCTGAATTTTCGGCGAATAATGATATGATCTTTTGACTAATACATCTTTCGAAGTCACATTGTGTTTTCGCGGCGCATATTAAACAATAAGATTAGATCTATTTTTATATATCAAATGCTGTTTAAATGATTTGTTTATGTAGCAGTGATATTTGTTTTATTAGTCATGAGTATGACCAAAAGTTCGTGTAAAATAAGTTAAATAGTTAACGAAAATAAATATTTATCTGAAACACGTTTTTTCTGTAGAGTATTTGGACATTTCGTAGTGTGCTTTCTGACAGTCCTCTGTTTCATATTCCAACAAATTTTTCAGTTAATCAATATATTAATGTTTTCTTACTTATAAATAAAACATTTTATAATATTAATAAATTCACGCCAAAGGTTAATATTTCGTAACTATTGTACACCAATTCCATGCAAGGTGTTCTTTGAGATAACACCTTTATTAGAAAGTATGCGAGAATGTTTTAGGGGGACCACTCCCATTAGTTTGAATTATGACTTCTGTAAACACAATGACTTTGCAATGACTTAAATAAATGAAATTTGCTATTTGATCTTGTGATTTACAACTATGTCAAATTTGGATTTCAGTCGGTCGGAGAAAAAAAAAAGGTATCCAAAAATGTATATTCGACTTTTGGATATTATTCGCCGGAAAACAAAAATCACTAACAATCGCTCGATGGATTAGGCAAAAATGCTAGTTTCTCGCCAAAGATCTATATTTCATAACTATTGTGCGCCAATGCCATGCAAGCCTTACCATCCAAGGTCCACAGTTTTATGTAGCGGGGGGGGGGGGTGAGGATAACATAACGGCACACTCGCTGCTAACATTAAGCTATTTATTATTTTGTTTTGAAAAATTGCTAGCATAAAATGTGAAAAAAAATGTGTATTCTCACACATTTGATTGAAAGTATTTTAAATTTTAAGAATTTACGATCTCTAAGAATTTTTCTTTGTATGTAATTGTCTGAACCCTCAATTTTACGCCTTTTGGTACTGATGACTGGGAAATTGTTCTAACTGCCTGATTCTATTTAAGCAACTCGATCAAATATAAATTCAGTTTTAAATTGAAAAAAAAGAATAAGACACTGAAGCAATCCAAATGCTTATAGTCATATATTGTGCTTATACGTTGCTAAATTACCAAACATGTTATATTCCAGATACACGGTCAATCCTTAGCTGATGTATATACGGATAATTTACAAATAATAAGGCAAAAGCCCGTACAGACAAAATATATCTTGCAGATTTTGCAGAGACTTTCAGATTCTCCGTATTTTCTGTCAGTATCAATAAAATATATAACAAAATTTTCAATCAAATTTTTTTTTAAATATATATCGTCAGTCAACAATGACTAAAGTCCCAAAATTATATTGTCAGTCAAAAATGACCGATGGAGCTTAAACGAAAAGTGCAAAGTCAATTACCAATGACAGATATGACAATATGCTAAAATTTGAATTTTATATAAAGGTCTGCTTTGCATCTTTTTGAATTCACTGAAAGCAACTTGAAGGAATAAAAAGGATACGTCCATCTAGTTTCCATTGTCGCATTATTAATTTTTCTTTTAAATCTATTATTTAAGAATGTTTAGATGAATATCTACTTTTCCTTTTTACTTACTTATATGCTTTCCTTTTTATTTACTTTACAGAATCTATATGCTCATTACCAATATATCCATCCAGAAGAATTGTAAATAAGAATTATGCTTCGAGATTACTAAAATGAGTGACGAACAATCGTTGAATTAAAATTGATATTCAAAGCGTCAAACATTTTGAATTCCTTTCCTTCTAGCCCGCGATATCAGGTTATTTTTTTAATATGATGACAATTTGAGATCTTCGCAAAGTTGCGATATGATTGCTTGCATTTAGGTACATTATAGTACATTTTGTGATCACCAGATCAAAAGTTAGCAAGATAATATGATTTTTAAACGTATTAACGCATAAACGTATTAACGCAACCTAACGAAAATTATAGCGTCAGTCAACTGTGACTAATGCGACTTGAAAGAAAATACAATCAATCACTGGTCACTTAAGCCGTACGAATGGAAAATTTGAATTCAATGTCAATCACTGGTAACTGACATAGAGCTTAACGCACTAATGATGAAAGAAAGACGAAATAAACATCCGATATTAATTTCAAAAATATAATAATTGTTAAAATTAAAATGCGGAAGGATAGTTAAAAATAAAAGCAATCAAACGGATCATTCAAAAAGTATGAATTTTATGCAAAAACCTGATTTACAATATGCCAAAATCATTGAAAGAAGAGCTCGAATAATCTCTGTACAAGATATATGATGCATCAAAATAAAAAGTTCGAATCATGTTGAGGTATTGCATATTAGTAAAAAAAGCCAAGAAATAGTGACTATAATTAAAGCAAATAATTTATACCTCCATTTTGAATATTAAAAGTAATTATTACACTCAAATACTTAGAAAATAATATACGCTTTCAATAATAATCGTTTAAATAATAAAATATACTTACTGATTTCAAAACATAGAAGTTATTTCAGATATTTCCCGTTTCGATTTAAACTTTTCTTCCAAATTACTTGCTTAATGATCAAGTTGTTGACTGTAGTTGCAGAATCGAATCATCCTTTACAGTAGAATATGGCATATATTAGAGTACAATATGGCATATATTGTTATTCAAAAGTTCCACTCTATTGTTATTCAAAAGTTTCAACCTATTCTTTTCTCAATTTTGAAATGGGCATACCATCAGAGGAAACTTGAAGGCATACATTACGACCTCTAGAATACTAGCTTTTGAGTGAATATCTGCAATGTACTTCTACGATAACTCATAGATTTGATAAGGCCGATTTGTGGTAATTCCCACATATTTTTAGATAGATAAGAAAGAAAAACTTACACAATATAAACTTACAAAACTTTGACGATAATGACGTTGCCAAAATAATGATCTGGTCACGTCTTTATAAGATAAGCCTTATAAGATATATAATATAAACCTTATAGAATTAGCATAACATAAAGCATTAAATATTTTACTGAGATAGAGCAGCAAATTTCTATCTGAGGCACAAAAATTTCCAAACTTCAATCCTGGACCCTGGACCGCTCGCCTGAGAAAGGAAGCCATTAAAAATACTTTTCTTTATAAACATGACCAAAAATTTTTCTCTCCTTATTCTTTTCAAGTTGTATTAATAAAAACCAATTTGGTATTCTAATTTGATTTGGTTATATTAACGTCCCGTTTTGAACCAACACTAGGGCTATTTTGGGACGGACCTCGTAATTTTGAACCACAGTCAGATGACGAGGACGGCGCCTGAGCTGGCACCCCCCTCTCCACACCACACCAGCGGGAGGACGTTTGGTCATAACGGATTTAACGTGCAACTGACCCCCTTACACGACGGTTCTTCGGTGGAATCGGGTCACGAACCTGAAACCCTCCGGTTCCGAAGCCGAGACCTTACCACCAGGCCACCGCGGCCCCATTTGGTATTCTAAACATCCTTAACTCTTCATTAGTCGCAATATTTAACAAATAAATGCTTCTTTATGTATGATTTTTTAGCCTCTAAATCATTAATGCGTCAATGCATAACCTTTCAATTACAATACTAAAAAAGAAAAATTAAATATTTTTCAAGCGCAACTTCTTTTTTAACTTCTATTCAAAATGGCAGTCGTTTGGCGAGCACTTTAAAGATTGGCGAATTTTCAACAAGTTTGGCGAGAATCATTTCTTGATCAATTCTAATAAAATATTCCTAGATAATTACTAATGATAGCAACTAACTGAAAGTTAGATGAAATCTCTTCGTACAACTAGCACACTTGTTTGGCTTAGAAATTCGTTTAAATGCGAGTATAATGCTTTATTTCTTAAGCTTATTATTGAACATATAAATACGATATTTGAGTTAAATAAATTCGCCAGTTTGATATAAAAATTAAAGATCAATTTATTCAAAACATTTCCTCTGAACATTTGTCCATCTTTCGGGTAACAAAAGAACTGCAAAAAATAAATAAATAAAGTTTAGTTCTTTCGATGTAATCTAGTTATCATGCCAATTTTGATATCTGCGTTGTAATTAATCTCTCTCCAAAAAAGTCACTCTACGTGGAGCGAAACAAATAGTAATCTAAAGGAGTAACATCTGGTGAATACGGCGAGCGGGACAACACACCTCAGCGAAATGATTCTAAGGTTTATTTGACTGGTCTGGTAAAATGTGGGAGAGCATTTTCATGTTAGAAAACAGATTAGTCATATCTATCGCCATATTTTGGACGTTTTTCCTTAAATGTTGTCGTTGTTGTTACTTATTTGTCATAGACAACTGCAACATAGTTTCACTTATCATAGACAAGCCCGCTGACGAAGGCAGCTATTTAAGCCGAGTTTGCTCAGTAGCTTCTGAGGTAAAGGCTCATGAGAACCCAAGGGTAGAAGACTGACTTCTAGCTCATATGAAGATGACACTCACACAGTCGCTTTCACAACCCCATTTTTCAGAGGAACTCTTTCACACACCTCACAGTTAGAACACAGGGGGAAGACCAACCATGCCCGAACCAGGACTCTAACCCGGGACGCCCAGATCACAGGGAATACTCGCTACCTCTAGGCCAGGACGCCTTAAATGCTTAGATCAAATTGATAATCGTTTCTTGTATCGTTCATTATTGAAGTAATGCCTCTAAATCTGTATCACGGATTTTTTTTGGTGTTTTAAAGAGTCATTACATTAAAGAATTATTTTTAAATAGCCGGGCATACTCTTTGCAAATTACTTCCGATGGGGCATGTTTATAATAAATGTTCAATAACAACCGATGTGTGTTTTTGCTGTAGTTTCTTTTTTAGATTACTTTCCCTTCTCCCAAATGCTGTTGCTTGGCATAAAATTATATATTTTTTTAGGGTGGATCCTAGCACAGCCCACCTTTTGGCATCTTTTTAAATTCTCGCCAAACGAGTGGCGATAACGCCGCCAATGTAGCAACCTAGACGGGTTTTTTTAAATTTTATTTTTTATTATATTTATTTTATTTTATATATTTATTTTTTTATTTTTATTTATTTCTTACTTTATTTTATTATTCTTTCTTTCTTTTTTTATTTTATTAATAATCAACCTAGACGGACTTTTTAAAATTAATTTTAATTTAATTTTATTATAGTTATTGTATGATTATTTTTTATTTTATAATTATTTATTTATTTATTTTGTTTATTTATTTATTTTGTTTATTTATTTATTATATTTATTTTTTATTATATTTATTATTATTTCTGGCCTTCAAGTATCGTTTTTTAATTGAAAAATAATAACAAATATTCAATTAGTAGACAACTTGGCGAGATTTCAAATAAGTCGCCAAAAGGTGGGCCCATCTAGGATTTTACCATTTAAAAAAAAAGATTAACTAGATGTCACAAACTACTTTTTATAAGTTTTGTTAATTCTTTAAAATACTTACTGCTTTTTCGATTTATTTGCAGACTACCAGTACTACTATCGCCATCTATTAAGAACTAGCAGAGTCATATTTATGCATCCAATAAAAAAGAACCTTTGAAACCATGCAATTAAACTAAACAGTATATTAAGTTTAACTACAGGATTTACTTAATGTTTAGGGGAGAGTTAATAAAGTTTTGTTGATTTTTGAGGTTAAAATACAATATTACAATCAGCTTGCAAATTAGGCTGGTTTAAAGGGAAGGGATCATTTAGCAGTTTATAGCATATCATGCTTCCCATTATTGTGGGCGAAGATTATACTTGACTGCTGATGATTGAGTTAGGATGATGATTTAATCCAAGTTCCTATACAGCTAACTTCACGATATAATCAATTTTCCGTTATGTATCACATTAATTTTCACGAATCGTTGGCAGTCTCATAATTGATACATAAAACTTTATTCATACCTCTATCAGATTCTTTGATTCGAGCTTCTACAATTTCGTCGTCAATCACACCATGCAATAATGACAACAAATTTATTAAAATTTTATGAAAAATATTGCAATACACTTTTAGTTGACATTTTTAATATCCGAAACTAAGAAGTAAAAATAGCTTGATAATTTTATAGAATCTTCAAGTTCTTAATAATTAGAGAATGTTTAATGTTTAAAACATTCGGAAAGATTTTTAGAAAGTTTATATTTACTCTAGATGAACTGAATTTGTAGCCATACATAAATAATATGCTTTAAATAAAGACTAAACTTCAAAATAAATTCTTTTATTATATATCCTGCAGTTTTTAACTTTTTATTTACCGATGGTACTTTAAAGTACCGTTTGAATCCGGCTGATTTCTTCACAAGATGACTATTTTTTCTAACAGTATTTGAAAGAACACGAAGAACGAATTTCCAATAGAAAGCAGTAGATGTCAGCTAAATATAACATTTAAAATCTTTTGTTATTAATTTAATTAATTAAATTATTTTATTTAATTACAAACGTTTTTTTCTTCTTTCTGTGTTTATTCTGTACCGAAACTCAGTTGTTCAAAATAAATTTGAAAAATTGATGGTAAAATAATTCGGTAAATTAAGGGTTAAATCTGGATATAAAAATCAAACAATTTCGGTTGAAAAAAAAGCGCAAGAAATAAATACTAAAATAACATTCCGAAGAAAAATTATAGTATATTTTTCAGTTAATTTTTATTTATCATCTATCTTTCTTTTCTTTTTATTTATTTTCAAATTTTAAGCTTACAAAAAAATTTAGTCTCAGTAGGATAAATTTTAAGTCGCTTTCTAATATTTCTGGAGTTCAATTTTTTTTCCCCAGAATTTTCTTTCCTTGAATTACGTAGTAGAAACAAATGCACTGCCTCTGAGCATGCGCAGAAGCAGAAAACCTGGAGCTAAAAGTCAAAAATTCTTTCCTGTAAGTTGCCAGTGACAGTTTCCTCCACAATACTTTGTAGCGTACTTTCTACTAAAGGTGTTATTCCAAAGAATGTCTTGCATGACACTGGTACACAATAGTTACGATATATTAACATTTGGCGTGAACTTAGGCTTTTTACTGAATGTATTGTGTGATCCTAGCCGAAGTGTGACAATTTTTGCGATGCAGTTAATAGCATCCGGAAATCGGTGTTTTAGATGCGTTTTTCTCAACTGATTGAAACAAATATTTCACACGGGTCTACACTTGGTCACAAAATTCCATACCAAATTTTTATATATTTAATTTTGTTATCGAGTTTGCATGTTTTTGAAAGTACAGACCCATAGATGGTTTTTCGGTTTTAATATAGTTTTAGTTATAGCTTTAAAACCGGACGTTAATATATTAGGGCTATTTGGGGATGGACTTCGTAATTTTCAACCGCGGTGAGATGACGAGGACGGCACCTGAACTAGAACCCCTCTCCAAACTTCCAAACCACAGCAGCGGGAAGACCTTTGGCCCCGACGGATTTTACGTGCACTTGAACACTTACACTATGGTTTTTTCGATGGAATCGGGTCTCGAACTTTAAACCTTCCGGTTCCGAAACCAAGACCTTATTACCAAGTCACTACGGTCGTCAATTTTTTCAGATCTGGTACAAAATGTCCTATGTGCCTACTATAGATAGAGAGCTAGATATATAAAATTCGGTTCATTTGAAATACAGATATAGTAAAAAAAAATTGACTTAAGGTTCTTAAATTGATGTTAAATTAACCCCTTCACTAGTCTTTTTTTTATTAGATGACTCCTATTGTTAGAAAAAATTTCCCTTTAAATAAGTATCTATTAGAATATTATCTGTAAGTATTATCCCATAGAATACTCGAGATATTTTTGCATTCGTAAGTGAATTATAATATTAATGAATGGTCAATTGTTTAAAACTAAAAATTCGGCAAATCGATGCACGCACTGCGTACATCGGTTAAAGAGTTAAAGCAAAGAAAATAAAACTATTTAAATAACAAGTTTATTAAATTCAGTTATACATACAAATCAAAATTTACAAACATTGTTAAAATTTGTTATAATTGGATTATAACACAAACGGTGGGTTAAAACCAGAATAAAATTTTAGCGATTCCATTTTTAACTCCTGAATATTTAATAAACGTAGCTGAAAACAATGTTTGTTTCGTAAATGCTAAAAGCAAATAAATGATATGCAAGAAAATGAAATTGAAAATACATCCATGTAGTTAATTAAAATGAGTTCAATACACCGAAACAGTATTACTACAGTGCAAGAAATTCGAAAACGATATCTTATAAATCCTGTCACATCCTACGAAGACGATTCGATGTGTAGCAATTAACAAGTACCGAAACCCCTCAGTCTTGTGCTGGACAATATACTAGGTCAACCAATACGTTCACCGTTAAATTACATGCTTTTACGACGATAAATTATTTTAAATTTTCGACTGCTGGTCTTTTCTGAACTTTTCTTAAAAGAAGTACAAGAACATTATTTGGAAGACAAAATTTTCCATCCACTTTCTTTGGATGTAACTTGACCAGGAATTCGAACAAGTAGTTGTTAAATTTTGTTGCCACGTTCTCATCCATTTTTTTGACAATAGGAATGGCCGGAAGAAGGGAATCTGAAAAATGAGTAAAATAGATTATTAAATATTTTATATTGATCGAACAATTTCAGTATTTACAAAGCAGCAAATGCTGAGATTTTTTTTATTTAAAAATTGTTAGTAGAAATTGGTAGTTAAAAATGTATTGAATATGCTGAAAGTTGGTTGGACTGTTGATTCATTTTATTGGTTGGTAGCTAATTTTCATATAACAGATTGCAATATACGTTTTTATTTAACCCCTTAGCTGTCTTGCATGTGCGTTAAAAGCGATTTAAAAACAGTATATAAACACTAAGTATTTCAGTTGAATCAGAAGGACAGTTTTCTATAAAAAAAATCGTTATCTATCATTAACTTCCCCTATAAACAGATCCTACAACGCAAACGGGTGAAGTAATTGCAACAAAATTTGGTATAGACTTTGGTATATTTCGAGAAAAATTCCAAAATGTCTACCAGATGGCGCAATTTAAGAAAAAACATCAAATTTAACACAGTAAATGACCGAAACGGAATACATAAATATTAACAATCCAGAACAAGAATTATGAGTAATAAAATGAAAAACCGGGAAACGCTATTAACTCCATAACGCTTTATGTGTAAAGCCTCAACTGATCATTTACGATCTGCTGTTGACCAGATTGTCCATCGACTTGAAATTTTGCATATGAATGAGGGTGGTTACTTGGAGCACTTTTCTCTACATAGTACTGGGCGCGAGTAGCAACCACTCTTGTGCAATTTCGTTCTAATCTGTTCTTGTTTCTGCAATTTTCCCCTTACCTTTAGTAAAGGTGGTTCGATGACAAGATGATCAGAAACAAGTCAATAAATGTTAATATTTTTCCGTATTCCGTTTTGGTAGTTTATTTTGCTAAATTTAATGTTTCTCTATAAAAGGTGCCCGCTGAAGGATATTTTGGAACTAAAATTTTTTTTCTCGAAATTCCGTAGGCGTATCTCGTGTATAGTCTATGCACCCAATTTCGTTGAAATCCTTTTATCCATTTGCGTTGTAAGATTCTGTTTATAGGAGAAGTTTAATTTTAACCACCCTGCATTTAGATAGATAAACAATTCAGGGGGTTCATGTTTTATGTTTATTGGAATTTTGTAATTAATTTTCCTTACCTTCCTATAATTCTGACATAAGAACAACCTTCTATTTCCGGTGACAATACAATATATTATGCTTTTAAAACTATCAAAATTAATAATTTTTATTACATTTGAATTCCATGAGAGGCGATGGCACATTGACGAATTCGGGGGGAAAAGGGGGCACGTTTGAAGAATTCGGCTTCATTTTTAAGCCAATCAACTTCACCCCTGAAGAAGCGGCGGGTGTTGATAAATGGATTTTTCCCAAGACAGCCGTAGCAAAAGATCTAAAATTTTCTACAATAGCGAAATATTTAAATGCTCATAATTCGATCAATATCAAAGCGCAGAATAGGGTATTCCTTTTCTTTCGCAAACTAATTTTTAAGTATTCAAGAATATTTGTACCATGTGACTGACAGATCCAGAGGGTTGTATATAAAATTTCGATTTCGTATTTTTTTAGTTGTATACTTATTGTCTCAAATAAGATTCCTAACGTCATTTAGATTAATTTCCCAACCGAAAGTATATACCAATCTCTACCGAAGAGAAAATAAGTACTGGGCCATGATCACATAAGACAATGTATTTATAGACTTAAATAATTCTTGCTTATTTGCTTTTAGTTTCTTTGATCATGACCAGAAAAACTTTCCCCGAGTTAGTTTAATAATATTAACTACCCGTTTGAAAGCAATAGGGCTATTTTGGGACAAATCTACCCAAATTTTCAACCTCGGCCAGATGACGAGGACAACACTTGAGCTGGCATCCCATTTCTGAACTTTCACATCTCAAACATGTGAAGGCGTCCGATTTAACGTGCACCAGGTTCGCATATGGGACGGAATTGGATTTACCTTATTGACCTTGCCACTAGGCCCCTTTCCTAAAGTCTTCTTATGAAAACCATATTGAATGATTTTTCAACAAGAAAATACATAAAATCTCGTCAGATGCGAGGAATATTCACAAAAATAAATGCACGGAGGTTCATTTTTATTCAAAATCTTTTAATTTCGCAAAAAAAAATATCTTTTATTTATTGTTTCATATTTTATTTTTCTGCCTTGATTTGACCATTGTTCAAGCATTTCTTACGTCTCGATAAAGTTTCTAGATCCAGAACAGGAGGTTTCAAAGTGAGGATCCTGGTCTACTGGTGGCGGACGAATCAGTGTTTGCAGATCTTTATCAAGATCTTGAATGTATATATTCACACTTCGCATAAAGAGGATATAAGCCACATGGTAGCAACAGAACAAAAAAGTGCAAGAAGGAAATAAGCAACTCGTGTCGAATGACAAGATATGAAAGAGCAAAGCAATCGTCTTTTAAATGAATGAATGACATAAAAATCTCCACCTGTTTGAATCGATAACGGATATCATCGAATATTATTCCAATCTGGGTTTCGCTTAAGATTTACATTTCCATGCAGTATCTCAGATACCATTCAGTTAATCGTCTTACTCTGAACTTTCAGTTCATTTTGTGTATTATTTGTATTTTTGTATTTAATGTTTGTGTACGCATTAATTTCGAAGCGAATCGTTAATCATGAAAGTTTTTTTTTTTTGGTTTATACTTCCATCAGAAAGAACGTGTTCTGCTTGTCTCAGAAAAAATTCCAATACCCCTACTGCCTACTCGCCTCCTTCCATTTTCGATACAGATTGAAAATATAAATGTGCGTATTTCTTTTCTTACAGTGAAATCTTGCCAGACAGTTCGTCAGCCAAAACCGTTAAACCGATTTCGATCATATGGTTTTATACGAAATCTCATGATTCTTAGATATTAAAAAAATGTTTAAATTGATTGGCACATTACATATTTTTAGGTTATGGTAGACGAACTCTATCAAGGTTTTTCCCCAGAAAGGATGTATACAGCAAAGCAATGTTTTGAAATATATCTTGGGCGTGAACAGGGGTTAAAGAAGTGCACCTTTAAAATCACTTCCTTCAAATCAATTTGATATCAAAATCATTTGACCACTAATAGAATTAATTTCAGGTGCAATAAAAATTGGTGGTATCTCTAGAGTGGCAAATCGGAATGATTCGTTAATTTTGCAAATTATTTTAGATATATAGCCGGCGACCTGGTCTTCGAAGGTGGCTAGTATTAATTCTTTACGAAATTTAAAAATATATATTAAGATGAAATAGATGATTTTGCATCCCGCCTTCTTGAATATTTATCATTGTACATAATGGTAAATTTAACTTCAAAATGGTAGTTCTCTATGCATTTTATATTGAAAAATCCAATAAAGGGAAACTTCACATTTGCCATGATTCAGAATCGCTGCAGGTGTTATACACTATTCGAGCAAAATTTAGAACAAGATCAAACAGTAGCGAATGAAAATTGAACAACTCAAAATCAAAGTCAATGTTAATAACGAGTGCACCAAAATATTCCTTTATGCCTATATGTACTGTATCTTGAAAACAATCCGTATTTCTACTTAGAAGTAAACTTACTTCTGAATTCCTCTTCTGTATCGAAGTAGTATGAATGTTCTTGCACCCTGCATTCAATCACTTTAAATCCAGCCCTTGATGCAGCTAAAACGAAATCTTCAGATGTCATCTGTCGAATATGTAGTGGCAGAATGACATCTGAAAATGGCTGGAAAAAAATCGTAAATTAACACAAAAATATTTAAAATCGGTATTTTTTTTTACAATTGCCGTCTTTTCAGGTTCAAAAAAAATATCCAATTTATTGGTTATTTTTGCAGTCCTCAGGTTAATTTGGAGATTTGCATATTAAGATTGCGTTTTTACAGAAAAGATGCCAAGATGGTTACTTTCCCCGATTTACTTGACGAATTTTAAGATAAAAGCCATAGCCTCTAGTTCAAGTGACCATCGATTGACAACGGTTAGCAGTGTTATTCTTTTGTTGTGAAAATTCTATGTTTCTCTGTAAAAATCAAAAGTTCGCAGCTCCCAACCACTGGATCGACTCGCACACATTTTTAATTTCATATGAAAGTTCACTATTTTTAAATGTGGTTACTTGCTCCTCACGAACTTCCATTTTCCAGAGAATTCGAGAAATTACATGCAACTAACTTAACTATTTTAATAAGTTTAATCAATTTGTTAATTCGAATCTTTTTTCTCAAACTCAAAACATTGTTCCAGACTTTCCGCTAATTCTAACAAGCACAGAATCCAAACGTATGAGTTGTTGCCAAAGTGTGATTAACAAATTCGGCACAATTTTGCGTCCACCTAAAAGTTTTGTATATAAATTGTCATGGTTCATGAAGGAACAAAACTTCACTCAAATAAGTTTTATTTTCTGATCCGATTAGTGAAAAACTAACTCTTCGAACTCATCTGGAAAATAAACAATTAAGGTATTTTGATCGTTCTTATTTTATATTAGAAACATATTTGAAGAATTACAAACAGATTGAAAAAAATTAATGGAATTTTAAGCTTTTAAAATTTTAATTTAAAATTTAGCAATTTGTATCAGTGGCATAAAATTTCTTTAGAATGACAATTGTTTGCTCTTTTTGGTGGTACAAAAGATTTTCGTACAATCATTAGAAATATTGCAGTGAAATTCGCGCTGAAAACGAATATTAAAACATCTTCCATATTAAATTTCAAAACTCGGAATTCGACGTGCCATTACGATTAACCTTATGCCAAATTTTATGGCTGTAGATTTGTCTGGGCATTGAAAGTAGACACACAAACACTTCCTTTTATAAGTGTAGATTATGCAAGTTTCTTGGCTATTACCATTTTTACTTTCTCTTATACGTAGTCATCGTCAAAAAATTCGAACTTGAGTTTTTGACCAATGTCCACGTTTTAGACCATTTTTGAAAATGTCCGTCTGTCTGTGACAGAGATAACTCAGAAACGCTTCGAATTAGACTACTGAAATTTGGTAAATGGTCTTTACACCGAATTTGCAGAATATTCAGAATAGAGCAAAATTTGTCCACAAGTCCATCTGTTCGAATACAAGTTAAGACGATAGTTACAAAGTGGATATAACTAGACAAATAACATTCGAAATATAGATTCAACATCTATAGTGTAGACACCTGTCAAATTGTAAATCAAATCCAACAGCGTGTTGACTGTCGGTCTGTACTTTCAGAAACGCGATCATTCAGAAACTCAATGACTAAAATATATTAAATTTTGTACAGGATTAAGAGCAGTTGTGTCAAATTTTTTTTTTGCTTCAATTGGTTGAGAAAAACGATACTAAAATAGAAATTCTATTTTTGGATTCTATTGACGCACTTCAAGATTTAATCGCCAAATAACTCGCCAGAGATTTCACAATAGATTCAGTATAGATACAACATTCATGCAAAATGTTAATTTTTTGTAACTATTGCACGCTAGTGCCACGTAAGGCGTTCTCTGGCATGAAAAGGTCATTAGAGAGTATGCCAGAAAGTTTTGGGAAGAGGTTTATTAGTTTATTCAGAATAATGCATCGGCATTAAATTTTCAACAAAATCAATCAATATAATTTCTTCGACAGAGGATGTGCTAAAATCATGAAGATTCGTCAAAATTTCGAAGTAAAATTTCTTGAGAATTCCATTATTTTCTGTGTTTATATATACGAGATAGCAAGAAAAAATATATTACATAAACATAAAATTTTAAAAAATGATAAAAATTTATACTTACAGGCAAGTAAGGGACCCATTCGCTTTTGGTATAAAGCGTCTCGAGTAATAAATCGAAAGGTCCTCGTAACTTTATGAGTAATGCTGCTTCACCATTATTTGAAAGAATATGATACAAATTTTTGAAGGCCTCTTGCACCTTCCTCAAAGTGTTGAAGCAATAAGTGGAAATGGCCTTTGTTATCTTGTCCTCGAATTGCGCAAGTTTCGAGCTGAAAGGAAAAAGATTTTATATAGGAAATACGGAGAACAAGCTGCCTTTGGCAACCGAATGGTTCACCTGGAATACTGGCTGCGATATAAAATTCCATTTAACTCTACAACTTCCCTTGTTAAATATATACCTAGTTTTACTACACCCGTCAAATTGACGGGTTTTTGATCGTCATCGCTTTTTTAATAACTTTTCGCTTAGTTTATGTAAATAAAAAATATAATTTAGCAAAAACAACGGTCGTTTATTAACAATTAATGAAAAAAAAAACCAAGAAAAAAAATTTGCATTTATAGGATATCACATTTGATATTGAATGATCTAACTATGAGGAACATATTTTACAAGTACATGTTATCTTATATGAGCACCTGCCACAAACATTTGTTGCATGGCATGACATACATCGCCTGTTTTTATTAAAATCCAATTTGGCAAGATTTGCGTTCATAGAAACTTTTTTTTTTAAATTTTCTGGAGTACAATACGTTGCTTTCTGTTCTTGCTTTTCGGGGGAGGCTTCTTTTCTGCAGCAACGATATTCACTAGAGTCGAGCAATGAGAAGAAATTTAATTTCATTTCAAAAATGAAAAGTATTGTTTGGATTATGTAAAAAATCATTTCCAAAAAAGTTCTCAAATTTTAAGTAAAAACTTTCACAACAGCTAAATTGATATAATTTTAAAAGGCAAATTTTTGGAATTTTAAGATGACATAAAAACTAATATCCTCCTGCAGTATTTTTAGAAGTCATCGCGAAAAAACAAAATACCGCTTAATTTTGAATAAAATTAAAATTAAAAAAAATAATTGTTCCGATGAGGACATTTTTTGGAGGACTCCAAATTATGTTAGTTTCAAATTCGGCAAATCTAGGTTAAATCGTCTGACCTGTAGAATCTCAACAGGCACACATTATTATTAAAGATAATGATTCACTTTGAAGCAATGACTGTTTTGAACCAAAACTTAATTGTATGCAACGGTCAAACGATGTGATATTTTGAGGCAGAAATAGGCTCAATAAATTTTCCAACATTATCAGAAATCTTAACCCTCGACATCCGAGTTCATATGCATCAGGTTCACATCCAAGCCATGATTGTGGTGAATATAGAGGATACGTCAGTGCAGATGCAGCATGGGATAAGGGGAGAGGAGTATATAGACACTGGCGCAATTCTTAAGAGTGGTGCAATAATTCTTCTTGCAATGCAAGTAAACGTTAGTGAACATATGCTACTTTTTAATGTCTTATTAGATGAAGGGGCAAAAATTACTAGCATGTCCCAGGCCCTTGTTTTTGCGAACTAAGGGCGAAAAAATATTTTACCCTGGGCGCCATTTATTCTTGCTACTTCACTGAGTGGACATGGTACCACATCAAATGAAACTCCCGGACGAAGCCTTATCACCAGTTTATGCAGCTCCAAATATAAGAAAAAGTGCGAAGGCGAAAAATTTGGCTTCGAAATTCAGATGAAAATACATGCTTTAGTTTTTCCAGAATCTAAAGACGGTTTTTTGCATTAAGTTTATTTATTCCCTTGTCGATCCGTCTTTTAACTTGATAACTCAAAAGCACAATCTAGAAGAATAAAAAATCAAAACTGTAGATTTCAGTTAAATTTTGGATGGAATTCATCTACTGGATGCTATCTATTGGCAAAACAAGTAGCTGGAAGCTTAAAATTTCGAATACGATGTATTATTAAAATTATAGACCATTGTCCAAATTTTGAAATACTTTTTTCATGTTTCTTTAGATCGACTGTGAATGAATACGTTATCTCAAAAACGCAGCAAGCTAACTAGGTGAATTTTAGTATGTTATTTTTACTCCAAAATTGTAAATCAGTTCAATTTTATGGCTCAATCGCTCAAACAGAAATTTCGCGAAATGTGTATTGGCTTTTTTTCAATTTATGACAAACAATTCCATACCTTGTGTTGATGGCTTGTGGACGGAATGGATTTTAAAGGTGACGCAAACAAATTTATTTTTAGTTACCTGCAAAAATGTACGGTTGATAAACGAAAAGGGAATTTAGTCTTCATAAGACGACTGACTGCAGTTCAAAATACAATTTCGTCTCAATCAGAACACAGTTGCTCACATATACTTTGTCTATGAAAGCACAGCAAAAACTGAACTAACTGAACGATACAGAATTTTTGGGGAAAAGAGTAGAAATTTAGAATCGCCAAATATATTGCCAAGTGTTCCATCAAATGGTCCGAAATGTCTCAAGAAGCCAAACTACATTCAATACACAGAATCCGAAAACATTTTAAACATTTCTGGTTATAATAAATAAACTTGTCTGAATATCGCATTTATACATTGGAATAACGTTGAGCTAAATTTATAAATTTCCAAAACATAGTAAGCAAACCTGTCCTCTATATCAGCGACTTCATATTGCAACTTTTCGTGAGGATTATTAGCTTGGGCTTCTTCGATAGTCTTCGGATAGAGATCAATGGCAATTACTTTCTTCACATTCGGGAACAGTTCGAGGAGGGTGGTACTCGCATTTCCGGTGCCACATCCAATGTCCAGAACTACGTCTTCAGAGAGGTCATCCCAGCCGAGCTTTGCTGAAGCTTCTTTGAGGAACCACAGAGCATCGCTTACTTTGTTAATGGGCTTCGTGCCAAATGCCATTCCAAATCTGAAGTAGAAAATAAAGATCTCGCAGTAATCAAAGTGCAAGTCAAATAAAGTCAACGGGAGCGCTCAGACAGAAGATGTTTTGCATACTCTAAGATGAGTGCTCAGATATTTATTTTCAGAGTCCCGCACACGAATGTTGTATACTTTGTAGTAAACTTTCTTAAATATTCCCTAATTTACATCAAAGCTTCTTATCAAATGATTCATTATGTGTAAACAAAAGGATGTAGCGATTATTTAAACATGTATCAGTCATTTTTGTTAACGAGAAGTAAAATATCGCAACATCATTTATTTATGGTCTCGTTAATGAGAAGAACATTATAATATTAATTGTGTTATTACAATACCACTCGGGTTAATTATGGTCTTTGTTCGGCTTTTCTATAAAGTGACGTCACCTAGTGATCCTGCTAATTTGTTTATCGTTTCTTGCTTTTAAATACTTAATCTCGCACCGCTAAGGGCCACGAGATCATTTTTTAAAAGAATACGTTTAATATTTAATTATCACATTCTTCTAATATTCAGCTAGTATTTATTCTTGAACGATTTTTTGCTTTAAGACCATACTTTTAAAAATTGTATTTATCAAAAAATCTGTAAATATTAGAAAATAATTTTAATATTAAACTATATTATACTCATTGTATTTTACTACATATGCAATAGCTACCAGAATATTCCAGAAATAGCGAACTTGTGATAAAAACACTTTTTGCTATTATTTGTTGCTTTCAATTATCGCAACATGAAAAATAATTTTCTTAATAAGAAATAACATTACAATACGAGTCAATTATGGTCTTTAGTTAAAAGAAGAAACGCATTATGATATTATTAGCAGTACCCGCTCAGCGTTGCCCGTGGCATAACATCCAAGAGGAAAAATTAGCTTTTAACGTAAGTCTAGCCTCCACCCGATATAACATGGACATGTCACGCATCATGAAACAAGAATATATCTAGAAATCATTAAAAATAACCGCAAAACAAATTTTATAGTACACATTCAGAAATATTTACTGTTAAAAAGGTAACCGATATATTATTCATAGACAAAACAATTCCCTAAAAATGTACAAATAAGTCATTGTACCCACTGTTCCACACTTGTTTATCAACTCTGTATAACCTGATATGAAAATAAAATCCAGCTAGTTTCATAATATTTTTTTGTAAACTATATTGGCTGGTTTTCCTCCTGGTGCCAAGACAAAGATTTTGTTTGGAAGTAACTCTAGACAGTGCCACATAAAGTTCTCAATGGGAAAAACATTTTAATGGGTTCCGGCCAGGGTTGAATTTTATTTTTTTGGGGCATAATGATTTTTAAATCGCTATTTAAAATCAGACGTAAACAAAAGAAATGTATCACATATGCATACCACAGCTCTTGCTGCGCATGCGCAGTGTGAGGTTTTCGCACATGCGCGGATAAATGCAAAGCACAGATACTGCTGTTATAAGCATGGCGAATCGTAATAGGAAAATAATTAAAATCTCACTTATAAAACTCTTTATTTTGATATGACTTCAATATGCTAAAACCTTCCCCAATAAATGCCCTACAAAATACTACAAATATCTCCAATATCAATTAAGTATTTCTCAAGTTTCTCTTAAATATACAGATGCTTTCAGGGGACTTCATTTTATACTATGTATAGATTACTGAAATAGATAAATTAGAATTTTAAGAAGTCAAGACTCATCTCCTAATGCCACAGAGTCAGATATCAGAAAGCTTCAGTAAAAGAAAAAAAATTATAGATAGCGAATAAGAAAAAAACAGCCTTTTTGGATCAAAATTTTAAACGAAATTTCTTGGCGATTGAAAGTGAGCTTGCTCCGAAGGTTTGTTCTACGAGTTGTATACTTCAAAGAATATACGAGAATATGTTCAGTGC
This sequence comes from Argiope aurantia, assembly GCA_026543865.1. Lineage (NCBI taxonomy): Eukaryota > Metazoa > Arthropoda > Arachnida > Araneae > Araneidae > Argiope > Argiope aurantia. The sequence continues at coordinate 538,824 of JAPMOR010071862.1, forward strand.
CGTTTGTTTTGGTTACAGGAGATAGGGTTGATATAAAGTTCGAATTTAATCAGTAGATTTGGGGTGATAATCATCCGGGTAATTAGACGCGCTGTTATTACAACTATTTTTAAACCATGTGGTAATAGAAAGAATGAGTGGAATATCTCCTAATGTTTCTTGTCACTTTCCGTTTTGATAGATTCGGTGCATATTTCGAAGCGAAAGTTTCCGATAAGAGATTGTATCTTCAACAACAACCCACTCACTGTATGGGAACAATTCCATGACTATTTTTGAAAGATAATCCATCTTTTCACTCTAAATAATATATGAATGCCTTGGAGTCCGTGCCAATGCGATTTGTTGATTGTGATTTTTCTAATTAGAGTTCTTTTAGCTATTCTGTGAATATACTAGTTAATTATCTTGCAAGTGAAGTAAATCACTACATTATCAATTAATTACGGTTTTATTTATAATTAAAGAATTTTAAACATACTGTAATAAAACGTTCGAAAAAATCGAACGTAATACAATGTTTTATTGAAAATAAGAAAAGAATAAACTTTGATTTTTAACGATAAGTTCATTCCAAGTTTACAAAAAATCGCTATTTTAACTAATCCCCCCCCCCTCTATGTTTTCAAGATATTTTGAGGTAGGCGATTCCGTTGGAAAGTTGAGAAATTATGATTTTTATTTAATTCTCTAATATATGAACAAGTTTATTTACTTAGAATTTTGTTTCTAACCTTATTTTTTAAAAGTTACACTGATTTTTATATTTGCATTTACCTACGTTTTGATGCTATTTCACATCTTAAAGTGCTATTTTCTCAAACTCTAATCTTCGACAGAATTTTCTTATTAAAAATCTCAAACTAAAACGCACATATTTTGTTCAAATTTAGTATAATAATTTCTCAATATGTTCTGCAGTTCCTGAATTAGGGAATGATTAATCTATTCATTTGGAAATATTTTATTGTATTTTTCACAGTGTGAAAAAACTGGGAAGTTTCATGGTTTTTATCATGGTTTTTTAGCCGAACCCCAATATTTAAATAATGATTAGAAATACAGATTATTTTTTAGTTCTGGAACTTGATGACATATTTCAGTTATCGACAAAATGTTAAGCAAGTTATTTGATAAATCTCTAAACTAAAAGGTGTGTTTTTTTTTTTACCTCTCTTTAGCTTTAAAAAAAAAAAAACGCTCTTTCTTTCAATTTTCAAAAGACATTTGCCTCTGAACTTATACATTTGGTTTCAGAAATGTTTTTTTTCCAATCTTTTTAAGTAAATATTCAAAAATATAACTATTTTCGAACGTTTTTCAAAATAATCAGCGCAAACGAAGTCACATACCTTAAACAGAAATTCTTATATTACACTTTGCCTTTAAAATTCCAGCTAAGCAAGCTTTCAGTTTTTAACTATAACTAAAATTCAATGTTTAATTACCGATGTCGGATTTTAAATATTAATAATAGAAACAACTATAAAACAAAAGAAATCAAGTACAAAAGTATTTACCTTATTATCACAAAAATAAAATTCTTCAATATCGCAGGTTTTACAAGTTCTGTTTTCATTATAATTCTGTTCGTCCTCGGATTCCGCGCTTTTGCGCATGCGTCAGGATGCGTTTATTTAGTCAAAATAGGGGAGAGAGGAAATATAAAAAGAGGAGATGTTTAAATTTAACAATACGGTGAACTCTGATTATTACGGACTTGGTGATGTAATAACCACTCATCTTTCTGGTTTCCAACCCTTATTGAAGTACTGTCGTCGAAAAGTGCTGGCATCTCGATCTGAAAATGAGCAATAAAATCAAACAATTTTAATGTTGTAACTCTAGATAAAACGTCTATTAAATAATAGAAAAATCACTCTAGCCTATTTAACAAGTAACGAAAGCCAGAACATGTAGGATCTATTTGGCTATCATGATTTTCAAAAATAGAAAGCTGATGGTAATATTTAAAGTTATTTTTCCGTTGGCATTCCATTTCCATTCCTTTTTCATAGGGTTCGATTTACAGATATGATTATTTTATAGTTCTACATTATATTTACCTATTACAAACATGTTTATCATTTATTGGTATTATTCTAAAGCCGGCTGAGTCCATGGTGGTCAGGTGGTATGACTTAAGATTCGAAGCCGAATAGTTCTGGATTCGGCAGCTGATTCCATCAAAGAACTGACCAGTAAAATCTAAATCCATTGGAGTTAGAAGTATTTCAATCATGTTGCATGAAAACTTAAATATAACTGGATAAAGGGTAGAAAACCTTATGGTGCAGGAAAGTATTTTTCTCTGTTATATCTAATACTTTTTCGTTTACAAAGCATAGAGAAAATATTGTAATTGCAAAAACGAACTCGAGATTTTAACGAATCTCCACGTTTTAGACCTTCCTGAGTTCCAAATGACATAAAAATATATATAAGCTATTTAACTGGAATTCCAATATACCCTGTTCTGAAGAGTTTTAAATAAAGAAATTTCCATACCACAGCGACAAAAACTAGTCGAGTTATGAAAGTTTGAATATCATTATTCTAAACCATTCCAAGGACCATTTCAAAGAGCAATCATTTGTCAAACTCGACAACTCTGCACGGAAATCGTTAATTACTCTAAAATAAAGAAATTCAAAACTTTATAACTCGATCAATTCTGGCCGATGAAGAATTGAAAATTTTTTTAAGTTTAAAATGTCGATGCATCTGGAATTAATAAATAAAATAAATTGATAATGAAATAAAAATGTATACTCGAAATTGTATTTGTTGACTCAAACAACATAATATACAGTCTTACGTCATTTAGAGTATTCTTCCAATTTGAAATACGTGAACATATCTAATGATTTAGAAAGCTAGGTATATATTTGGTTCCTATTTGTATATTTTCTGTATACATTTGTTTATTTTCTGCATTTTCTATCTTTTAGAGCACTAATAAAAGTATGTCTCTAAAGTTTTCATTTTACAAATTAAAGAATCAGTTAAATATAATTCCCAGGCGAAGGTATAAAATAGACGAAAATATTCTCGAATGTTGAATGTCGTTTCCTCTCAAAGGACCAAACGTTTTTATCGATTTAGTTTCAATTTGTTTTCACGCGAAATAAAAAAAGAAGATTAACACAAATCGTTGCCATCTAAGGAAAAATAAATAAATATTAATTTATTTTTTATATTATATTAAATATTAATTTATCTGATGTTTCTTGCTTATGTTTGTTAATTTGCTCGAAATAATCAAATCAGCTATTCAAATCTTTTATTTTGTAAAATATGACATTACTTGTGTAAATATATACAAATAGAAAATAGTTTGCAATCCTATTCTATTCCTTATTATTTTTCTTTCCTAGAATGTTTTTTTTAATTTTTTCAATAATGATTTAACCACAACAAACATGCGAAACTCACATCGATTATTTCAAACAGATTGTTGCAAATAATCGATATATCTATCGAAAAGCTTTTTTTCAGTTTCTGACTAGAACAGACTAGAATAATCAATTACTAACAAGATTTTTTTTAAAAACACATAAAAACAACACTATAGAAAAATTATATTAATTTTTTTAGATTTAATTTGTTTAAAAGTATCTTATTTTCTGTTAAATGATAACCTTCAAATAGTTCCCATTGATATTTCTGAAATAAAAGTAATGTTGTTATTTATATGATTTGCAAACGATAATTTTAGAGGAAACTGTAAATATAAATCCTGTTAAATTGAATTTGTCGGCCTTCATTATTTTTAATGCTTTTATAACTTTAACTGTGATTGTAATTTTGCATAATAAAAATTCCTTTTTTTCGTATGTTCCATAAAATTAACTTCAGCAAAATTTGTCTGTTAATTTTTATAATCATTTACTATTATTATTTATAGAAAAATAGTTTAGAATATTGATAAAAAACCGGCGAATCATTTTTTTTTTCAAATTACTTTTTATATATGAAAAACTATGATTAATATTTATTGCTTTTATGGCTTTTTATTATTTGAAGACTTTGATATTTTATTGATATTATCGAAAGATTTAACAACAATCTTCATTTCCTAATTTGATTGACAAAAGTTCACATGAATTTAAACTTGGTCAGAATCATTTTATAAAATAGCAGTTGTTGATTTTCTGAGTAGGTGACTTACACAGAAAAGAATTCACTTTATAAATACATATGCATGTCATTCTATTTCGAATGAATTTTTCTCTTCAAAAATTTCACAAATGCGGTTGGAATTTGATAGATACATAATATTTTAATAGTGATTTATAACTTCATACATCAATCATTCTTATTCTACTAGAAAAGTCATCGGTATTATATTTCGAAAATCCTTCTTAATTTTTAGCTATTAAGGGGAAGGTAAGGGGTTGAAATCTGAGATCGGGATGAGATTTAGTATTGTTGCGTTCGCGCGTCAATAAAAATAAGATGCAGACAAATTTACTATAAAACTAAATCTTATTACATTATAGATAATATTATCAAATTTAAATCAACTTATTTTCATACAAAATTCTAGCATAGTTTTTAAATAACAAATTAAAAGTTCCAAAAATATCACTCCCATGTTGCCAATCTGAATTTCACAACTATTTACAAAATAAAATTCATAATTATTAAAATAATCATTAGCTACTCTTAAATAAAATATTTACGATTTATGTCGCAACAGTATAATGATAGTATACATTTAGAATGTTCAGTCATGAAAGTATTAAAACGCAATTAATTTAAATATTAAAATAATGAACATTTATACTTGCATAAAAATAAGTAGCATATTAATTAAAACTATCTGTAAATAGTTAATTAAATTTAAATAATGTTATTTTATTTAAAAAATGCGTCTGTATTTATAAATCTTTTATTTTAAAATTTTAATTTTATTATTATGTATTTTGATAATAAATATTTATTTAGGAAGAAAAAAATTAAAAACAAAAGAATAAAAGTTATAAAAAAAGAAGAAAAAAAATTCCTAGACAGGTTCGAACCCCTCACCTTCCGCATGCGAGACAGTTACCTAGACAACCATGCCATAGGGATCAACGTAACGGGAGTCAAGTTATCAGTATATAAGCTTTACCAAAAGTTTGAGGACCATTTCTCGAAATTTGCTGGCTATTGCGTTTTAATACTTTCATGAATAAACATTCTAAATGTATACTATCATTATACTAAATCTCATCCCGATCTCAGATTTCAACCCCGTGACCTCCCCTTGTATGTTAAATCTTTGTCTTCAAGCTGTATAAGTTAATCAACTGAAACATATCGTCAACATCTCAAATGCATTAAAGTCAATAAAAATAAAAATCATATGGTTGAATCTTCTTATAATTATAAGCATTTCTGTTTAATTCATAGGTAATTCACAAACTAGGTTTATGTTGGTATATCTCCTTATATTGATATTGTTATACTATTTTTAATCATTTGTGCAAAATGTTGGTAGTATTTGTTTTAAATTCAGTGAACAATAATTTTTACTTTCTTGTGTATGAAATATAGAGAAAGTATTGTAATTGTCAAAAAATTCGACCTCGAGATTTCTGAGTTCAAAAAACACATTTTTAGTTTTATATCTGCCTGTGACTAAGAAAACGCAAAAGTGCGTTGAGCAAGACGGTTTAAATTTTGCATATGATCTTAACACCAAATTTGTATATTTCTGATAAAGTTTGAGCGAAATCCATCACAGGAAATCTGTCTGTCCGGCTGTTCGAAGATATGTGTACACGATAACTACAAAACGAAAAGAATTAAATGTATAAAATTTGATACGCAGATTTAATAACTAAAATGTAGCTTCATATCAAAATCTGATACCTTTGTTAGAGATTATGTGAGAAGGTTTCGGAAAGACTACTCCCTCTGGCAATTATCGTAATGCCTACCATAATAGAGGATAATCTTTTTTTGCGCAAGATTTCAATGAATATATTAAAAAAAACTCTTAAGTGTCTGAAACAAAAAGGCTTTGCTTTTTTTTAATCTTATTAATCTTTTAAGTTAAAAATTAATCTGATGAAAATGCTGCTATAAAACCTGGAAATTCCATGTTTCTCCCATGACTAATTCTATGCACACACACACACACACACACACACACACACACACACACACACACAC